>JAYMTF010002063.1:0-19795 GCA_036897485.1 Pelargonium nanum | reverse complement strand
GAGGCCCACAGACAAGCCACTACGTCTCCCACTTCAGGATGTCTACAAGATCGGAGGTATTGGTACCGTCCCAGTAGGACGTGTTGAGACTGGTGTACTCAAGCCTGGTATGGTGGTGACTTTTGGACCCTCAGGATTGACCACTGAAGTCAAGTCTGTTGAGATGCACCACGAGGCTCTCCAGGAGGCTCTTCCCGGTGATAATGTTGGATTCAATGTGAAGAATGTTGCCGTCAAGGATCTCAAGAGAGGATATGTTGCCTCAAACTCCAAAGATGATCCTGCCAAGGGTGCAGCCAACTTCACATCCCAAGTCATTATCATGAACCATCCTGGTCAGATCGGAAATGGTTACGCCCCAGTGCTTGATTGCCACACATCCCATATTGCTGTCAAATTCGCCGAGATTTTGACCAAGATTGACAGGAGGTCAGGCAAGGAGATTGAGAAAGAGCCCAAGTTTTTGAAGAATGGTGATGCCGGGTTTGTTAAGATGATTCCCACCAAGCCCATGGTCGTAGAAACCTTCTCCGAGTATCCACCTCTTGGTCGTTTTGCTGTCAGGGATATGCGTCAGACTGTGGCTGTCGGTGTCATCAAGAGCGTGGACAAGAAGGATCCAGCCGGGGCCAAGGTTACAAAATCTGCTGTTAAGAAGAAGTGAATCATGCGGTTCTGTGTTTATGCATTTTAAGCATAAGGAGTATCGGGTTCTTGTCAGTACTGTGGTCTGTCTAGTCGTTATATCGGGAACTGTTATGTGATATTTCTATCATCCCTCACTTGTTCACAGAACTGGGTGCACTTCTGGACCAACTGCGGCGAGGTTATCACCTGCTGTTCTTAAATGTGTCATCATAAGTCATAGTTGAGGTTGGTGTCTTTATGGTCTTTTCCATCTCTTAAGCAGCTTCAACAGTTTCAAACAGCTCTGTTAGTGTGCTGTGCTGCCATATGTTTTAGTGTTTTACCATTTACATTTCATATATCTATATTGTGTTGGCAATTTCCACTTAAATACATTGCATTACGATGCGGCTCAACTAGTATGTGTATTTCTTAGCTTAGCTTCATATTTCTTTAGCGCTAATGTCATCATCGATACTCCAACTCTGTCTCGATACAACTTTGAAAAAGAGTTGATTCGAAACACTGTCGACTAGGATCACCTGTCAAGCAAATGACATTATCCAAAAGCAAAACTGTCAATTAGGGTCACACCTGTCGAGCAAATGACATTATCCAAAAGCGTTTTGTTGGGTCAACGTTAATAAATGACGCTTGTTGGGAGGCAACCTGACATTTCATGCATTTTCAAGTGTTTTTGTGCAGGAACAGAACAAAATGTAGCGACCCTACTTTAAAACTAATGCATTAGAGTTACTAAAAGACATACGATAAACCTAACTTCATATGCTTTTCATTTATCCGCATCAAAATTATATAAGATTAAACAAACAAGTCTAGGACATTAGGTCTTGCTCTTCCTATTTTGAGGCACACCGAATTTGTTAGTCTCTCAAATCATTTGTATTGAGATGAAAAAACTTCGGCATCTTATCTTCATGTCTTTCAAAGACTGCAATTTTGCTCCAAATTTCTTCAAACCCTAACAGTGGTGGCTCCAGCTTCAGAGCACCATTTCAACGAAGGCGACTTGTGCATCATATGCATCTTCTTTTTCTAGTCACATCATCATTGTGCTTACGTGGATCTGCCACATCAACAACTCAACAAGATCAGTATGCCAAGTCATCCTATTGAACTCCAAGTCAGGTTCACATGTCATCAAATTATGTAAATCTCAATATCTATTAGAAATAAACACATGGTCATCTCATTATGAGATTAATAGCTCAGAGATACCGAATGCCTTCTCTGGAAAGCGAGGAACTGTAGTCTAACTATAATAAAAGATAGGAGGATACGTCTCGAAAAGGCTCAATTACAAGCCAGACCTCATCAAATTGCATAATCTGCAATATATGGTCCATACCATCATAGTTTCTCAATGAGATCAGTAACTAGAATTCATGAATTCTTCAAAGCTTACTTGGGAGCGGTTTTCTGTGGCTTATTCTTCAAAGCTGACTCGCGAGCAGTTCTATGTGGCATTAATCTTGCCAACAAATCCTTGTTTTTACAGTGCTTTGGATCGATGAAGTAGAACTCCCCACCAGCTTTAAAGCTGACAAAAGGCCTCTTGGTTTCTGGAGGCTGAATATCAGCAAACTTGATAGTCCTTTTCATGTGAGTAGCAAACACAGACAACATCTCCACCTCAAAGCTGTCAGATCCGGGCTGCCACCTGAGCTTATGGATATAAGGGTTCACGAACCAGTGAAGAAAAACAGTAGTAGAAGCACTGAAAATCATTGCTGAAGATGCCATAGCACCCTTTAGGATCATATTCATATCAGGAGATGCCATGAAGACGAAGAGAGGACCCAAGAATACAGCGAGGCCGCATGTGGATAGAGAAATAAGCTTAACCTTTTTTATGGTGGATGAAATGGGACCAAAATAAACAATTTCTCGGTCTTTTTCATCATCTTCACGAGATACCCCTCTACGTGGCCCAATGCTGATCTTCCCCTCATCTTCTGTTATTGAGGACTGTGACATCCATCTTTTCTGGGCAGTGGCAAGCTGGATGGCGGGGTTGAGGTCGGGCTTCACACTTGGGCTGCGTGACCACGTTCCATATCGACAAACTTGATAACCTAAAGGAGGGAGAGAATAATGATGATAAATAAAACATTACATATTCATGGGACAAAAGGAGAATTGCGATTGAGGGTGAATTTACAGGAAACTACCAGTCTGATAGATTTGTTTGCCATGCATTCTCACTCATAGGATAGTATTTAACCATTTCCACGAGATCAACAATAGCCATGCCATGGACATTGGGAAATCTTTACTCGAACTAAAAGTTAATAAAAAGTTCTATTCAAAATTTTGGGGAAGCAGAGAATGAAATTATCCACGTAGAAAGTTATTGCACTGAAAAAATTCCACCCACCCGGCCTTTCTCTAGTATCCTAGGTAGTGTTTATTAATTATTAGCATAATCGAGTGTTGGCTACCCAAGGAATTTTAGACTAACAAATAAATAAAGAGCAAAAAGATGTAGGGAAATAGCTTGATACTTCAAGTTCCATCAGAATACTGAATGAGACAAGGAGGAACTGACTTGCTACGAATGAGATAAAGAGGAATTGAGGTGTTGCTCTTAAGGCTCAATTTGGATATAATTTACTTAAGTATTAAGGGCAAGTTCAAAAACCAAATATTAGCAGTATTGAGCAACCATAGGTGCATTGCTTGAATAGAAGGGTGAGTAAACGCAGACAACCCAACTCACGGTGGACACACAACAAAAGACAATATATTACCCTCTCCGTCACAAAATAATTGTCCGCTTTCTTTTTTAATAAGTTAGTTACACATGAATTTTCAACAATATCCCTAAGACAAGTTAGTTAGACACTAAGAATAACTTGATTTTTAGCTACAATAAGAGTACAATGAGGCATAAGAGGAAAAAACACAACTAACTAATTCTTTTTTTTTTTGATAAGCAACTAACTAATTCTTAATCTCTACAAAAATGGTAAAGTGAACAATTATATTGGGAGTTGTGACGGAGGGAGTATGATGATATTAGATAATGAAACTGATACATAGACTATCCCACGTGACCGATCAACCTCGCACAAAGATCTCTCTCATAATGAATTGAATATTAAATTATACATCAAATCTCAATCCTCCAAAATAAGCACTTCCTAGCAACAAACAGCACTCCTACTAGGCTTGAACTAGTTCCATGACATGAAACGTAATTCGTGGGCTCATGGAATTTCTTTTAGCAGTAAACTGTACTGTAGCAGAAACCAAAACACTCCCAGCATTTCACAATTGCTAATAAGAATAACCAGAAATTAAATGATACAGCTACATGTCCAGTAAAATACAGGAACAAGAAATCTGAAAAAGGACCTAGTGAACCCAACAATAGCAACATCTGAATCGAAACACGCGCAATTATATGGAAGATCGTCAATAATTTACAGGTTGTGATTGTAGGGAAGTGAATTGTCAGTAAATTTAGTTGGGATTTTTTGGTTGTTAAAAAAATTGACAACAAAAAGCGGAGCTACAGAAATGAGATATGAAAAAGGCAGAAGAAGAGAATTAGGAAGGAACCTGAGTGGAAGCTACGAGAAGAGAGGTGCTTGGTTTGGGATCGAAGCAGGTGAATAAGAGCGGTCCTTGCCATTGCTGCTTCGCTTCTGATTCGTCTTCGATTCTGAGAACTTGAAACACGAAATAAGGGTTTTTGCGTTAGAGGGGAGTCTCTCTTTGAAGTTAGTACTATAGGTGGCAAATTTAGTTTCGGGGCGGTTTCGGGATGTTGAACCCTAACCTGACTCTAAATAAATTTCGGGTTTGATCGGGTTTCGGTTTTTATACATACAATACATTGAATTTCACAGGTGTATATGACTTGACCAAATTTGGATTATGTTAGATTCAGATAAAAGTATGGTCGGATGTCAGGTACTCGCAGGTTCAAGTCTAAATTATCAGATTTAGTTAGTACAAATGAGTTGGATTTGGTTGGTGCATGTATTATCCATGTCACATATGTGCCAAATGGTGTTTTGAAAGTAGAATTAGCTTAATATGACTAAATGAGTCAGGTTTTCAGACAAACAACTTATACCAGAAGTACGAAAGATAAATAGATTTGAAGACATACATTGGTGCAAGTAAATGGTTGAATAAGAAATGAGGTATATATATGATGATACAAAACTTCATTTAGTGCGAAAAATTACAAATACAAGACTTCTTTTGCGGCTAAAAATTAAATATATAATCTTTCACAATGTCTTAGACACAAACATCTAATTGCAACCATTGCAATACTAGGGTCTTACAAAGCCCTGCATAGAGTTAATTTGTGTACAAAAATGGTTCTTCTTCTTCTTTTGTAATTCCCCCAAAAATATAAATGTAATTGTATGTAGTTCAGCCACTAAAAAGAGAGATATGTGCAAGTGTAAACTTATAGAAATGTCGATATATATCAGAGATAATAAATGAAGAAAGAGCCTGTAGTCTAAACTAAAAAAATAAAGACAGAAAAAAATGCCACAAGTACAAACTAGGGCTTATCAAATTGCATAATTTGTAATCTATGGTCCATACCATTATAACTGAAAGTCTTAATGAGATCAGTAATTAGAATCTTCCCCATCACAAATTCTTAGAAGCTGATGTGCCGGTGCTGGTTTCTGTAGCTGATGTGCCGGTGGTGGTTGCTGCAGCGTTAATCTTTGCCAATAAAGCCTTGTTTTGACAGGTCTCTGCATCGATGTAGTAGAACTTCCCATCGGCTTCAAAGGTCACCATAGGCCTCATGGTTTCAGGAGGCTGGATATCAGCAAACTTGATAGTCCTTAAAAAGCGAGTAGCGAGCCAAGACAACATCTCCACCTCAAAGCTGTCAGATCCAGGCTGCCACTTGAGCTTATGAATGTAAGGAGTCACAAACCAGTTAAGAGCAGCGGTAGTGGTAATACTGAAACCCATCACTGTAGATGCCGTGAAAACCTTTACTAACATATGCAGATCAGGAGATGTCATGAAGACCACGGCAGGACCCAACGCTACAGCGAAGAAGCAGGAGGAAAGAGAAAGAACCTTAACTTTTTTTATAAGGGATGAAGCGGCACCATGATAAACAAATACTGCGTCTTTTTTCTCTTCTTCAGGAGATTCTCCTCCATGCGACCCAATGTTAGTCTTGCCCTCATCTTCTGAAACTGAGGACAGTGATGCCCATCTTTTCTGGACAGCACCAATATTGATGAAAGGGTTGAGGTTAGGCTTCACACTTGGACTGTTTGACCATGATGTTCCGGATCGACAAACTTGATAACCTAAAGGAGGGAGAAAATAATGACGATAAATACACCATGCAGTGGGCAACTGCCGCAACTCTACTCAAAAGCAAAGTTCCTGAGAAAATACTTTAGAATCTCATGCAATTGTTTATTAACATGATTGAGCGTTGGCTACCAAAGGAATTTTAGACTAGCAAATAAAAAAAAATAGCCTATAGCACACAGCAAATTGCTTGGTACTTCAGACTCCAAAAGAAAACCGTAAAGTCGGTAAAGATAAGAGGAACTCACAGTCTGACATGTTTATTAAACTTTCACTACGGAAACAAAAAGCCTCAGGTAACTCGTACTTCACCTTGAAAACAATGGACGGAAAGATAACTCTAAGCATAATTAATTGCACTCATAGCCTATCGAATTGGCACAACCCAGTATGAATCAAGGAAATGAAGGACCTGCCAACGTGTTTGATAAACTAGACATGAATTAGATATTGGTTTCTCGGACCATAAATTGCTTGGACATACTAAACTCCCACAGAGAGGTGATACTACTTATTCAGGTGGCGCTCTAACGGCTCAATATGGTGATAAATTTACTAAAGTATAGGGTCACATTCAAAAACCAAAACTTAGCCGTATCAAGAAACCTGAAGTACGTTGCTTGAATGAGAGAGTGAATAAACCCAGACAGCCCAAGGCATGGTGATTAGGACAAAAGACCATCTAATCTAGTATGAGCATAAGCAAAAATGAGGCTATTACATAGACTATCCTACTTGACCAATTTACCAATGTATTATACACCAAATCTCAATCCTCCAAAAGAAACTCTTTCTAGCTACAGATTGTACTCCTACTAGACTTGAACAAGTTCCATGACATGAAACAAAGCAAGCGAAAATGGGGACTTGCAGTGGACTGTACTGTATCAGAAACCAAAACACTCTCAGCATTCCACAATTGCTAGCAAGAATACCCAGAAATGATACACCTACATGTACAGTACATTACAGAAACTGGAAATCTGAAAATGAACTAGTAAGGGCAACATCTGAATCGTAACATAAACAATGATATAGAAGATTATCAGTAATTTACAGGTTACGATTGTAGGGCAGAAAACTGTCGTTACATTGAGCTGATTTTTGGATTAAATTGGCAAGAAAAAGCTTAAAGACAGAGATGAGATACGAAAACCCCAGACGGATAGTGAATTAAGAGGAAACCTGATCGGAAGCTACGAGAAGAGAGACGGTTGGTTTGAGATCGAAGCAGGTGAAGAAGAGCGGTCCTTGACATCGCTGCTTCACTTCAGATTCGCTTTCAATTCGAGCTTCAACCCCTAAAAAAACGAAGAGAAAGGGTTTTAGAAGAAAGAGAAATATCTGAAATATATATTTATATATTTAATTAACACTTATAAGAGCAACATCAATGGGCATTTGGTCTAGTGGTATGATTCTCGCTTAGGGTGCGAGAGGTCCCGAGTTCAATTCTCGGAATGCCCCAAATTTTTAACGATTTAATTTTTAAACTCTGTTTACAACTAGATTAGCACCTATTCTTCTTCCAGAAGCCTTCACCGTCACGCAACAACCTCTCTTCCCCTCTCCATTTTCTAAATTCTAACCAATTAATTACAATATTAAATTAATATTTTTTATTATATATTATGATGTTACATGCACTATCAATACAATTTGTACCAAACACACAGACATTCCTGAACTTTCACATTTTCCGTTTCTCCATTGATTTTTATTTACAGAAATGGAAGATTTTCACACCAATCTGCACAATACAGAAGGGCAAGAGTCAGATTCGGAAGACTCACTTTCTCTCTGCGACCTCCCACTCCACTGCAACGACGCCGTTTTCCGATCTCAGATGGATTCTCTCTCTCGGAAAACTCCAAATTCTCCGTCCAGAAATTGCTCCGATACTTTCGAATTCGCCGTCATCGTCGACCGAGACCGTGAAATCGGCGCCGATATGGATGCCTATATCTTCGGCGGCAGAGTCACCACCAGCAAATGCAAATCCCCGATCAGATCAGAAGGCCCGTTCCTCTCCAGATCTGAGTCCTTCAGGAGCAAACGGACCGTCTCTCGATCATCGCTCAGGTCGCAGTCTGTGAATTCTGGGGCCAGGCATAAGGTTTTGATTGGACTGGCCGAGATTCCGGCGGAGATGGAGTTGAGTGACATCAGGAAGAGGCAGAGTAGGAGAGCTCCGGCGCCGATGTTCCCGGTGACGGCGCCGGCGCCGGTGAGCGGGAGGAGGGAACGCTCGCACTGGAGTTTTCTCAAAGCGTTTAGGGGTAGGGTCCACTTTGGTAGCGCGTTGGCCAAAGCCTCCCTTGGTTGTATCAGATTGGTCTGATCTGATCAAGTCAATCATGGACCGTCCATGTCATGAACTCAGTCTGACCGTAGCTTGGGAATGTGAGAGATCGGTCAGAGGCTCAGTCACTCAGAGCAGCAGCAACAACTCTTTTTTTTTTTTAAGGGAAACTAATATATTTTATTTAATATTATTCATTTGGTAACAAATTGAGAATATTACGCTTCTGATAATTAATCGGAGAATATAGTAATCGCATTAACCATTTTATTCGCATACTGTTTCATAAAATGATTGTATTGAATCGTAACTTTCACTAAATATTAACTCAAAATTTTTGATTTCTATTATTATTGGGTTCTAACTCCGACAACGACATACATGACATCAGTTTCAATGGTAACCGATCTCTACTCTTGAGTCATTGTCGATAAAAATGCCTCTTGGAAGCACCAAATAATATATATCGACTCATAACGAAAACAACTTCCAGCAAAAAAAGATAAACTAAAACTTCTAATAAGGGAAGATAAATCACAACAAGAACAAACTATAAAAATAAGAGAACTAGTGAAATGTAATTTAAAACAAAAAAAAATGAGAAAAATTAATTTACCTACCATAAACATACACTTACAGACTAGCATATATTGAAGATGACGACAATAATGAAACACCTATTACAAGATTGAAGATGAACCAATAATAATAATAATAAAACTAATCAAAACAATAAGAATAATTTGAAAATATATTAGAACATAAATCAAATTAATTACCAACCTGAAACAAAACTAATAACTTGATAACAAAAATTTGACATTTTTCCTAATTATCACATGTATTATTATTTTTAAAAAATGGTGTCATCTTAAACAATCCAATGAAATAAAAATAAATAAATAACTTTAGAAGGGGTATAGTTTCACTGTTTTTGGACCACAAATTGTTGAGTATGGGCCCAAGGCTTTAGATGAGAAAAATAAGGAAACTGTCCTAAGACCCAACATTATTAAGGCCCAATAACAAAGCCGAAAGAGGAAAGGACCAGCCAGCTAGCACTAGCACTGGCACTGTTTTTTACCATAGCAAGTACAGTTTGCTTTTTCACAGCACATCACCAAGTCCAACCACTCGTCTCTACGGCTTTCTCGCCGTGCCTCCGTCGCCGGCAGCCGCGCCGCGCCGCCGCAACCACCGTTTCACCTTCCACACTCTCCCAGGGTAAGCTCTTACATGTTCATCGCTATAAATTTCTGAAGAATTGCTTTCCATTAACGAGTTAGTTTCGTTCCTCTCCACTAAGCTCTTGTACAGTGTTCAATTTGTACCTTTTTCAATCGGTTCTTAAAATCACCAGTTTCTCTCCTTGACCTAGTTTTTTCAGAACAAACAACATTTAGCAAATGGTCTCATTTGGATTCGACTACTGACAACTTCTGTTCATGAGTCAATCTCTCGTTTTATTTATTATTGTATTTTTTTGTTTTGTTTTGGATCAAAATCCCTAATTTTTATCCCTGAACTCTAAAACTAGTTGCAATTTTGTTTTAGTGATCATATGTCAATTTTTATGCCTGAACTCTTTGACAGTATTGAACTGAAAGATGATTGATTGAATTACAGTAATACAGTAAGCAAAATGCATTTTTTGATAGTGGGTCCTATGTTCACAGCTAACATTAGTTATGAACTGTGGTTCTAATGCATATGTACTTGAAATGGAATCACTGTTTTTGAATTTCATAAATGTTATTTGAGTTGAGATGATTTGGGAGCCTATTATAATGATCATTTGGATGTATAATTGAAAAGAGTAGTTATTTCCTTATACTTCTACTATCTACTTGCGACTGTTCACTAAAAACGCATGTTTTTTATTCACAGTAATATCACATTCGATTTGTTTCCTTGAGAAAGATGGAGAATGCCGATGCACCTGTTTTAGATGCCAGGGATGGAGGAGAAAACGTTGAATGTAATGCTGTAGAAGTTGAAGGTTTAAAGCATCAGGTGGACGAAATTTGCGGGAAGGTTGACGAGGTAGTATATGTTGGCAGTAGTTTGATTTTAATGTGTATGGAAACTCCAAAATCATGAGTTCAATCCACTCCCACCACTTTCACTGTTCGATACCCCTTTAGTTGCTAGACTTCAGTTGGTGTGTGTGTTAAAAGCTGGATTAAGAAACACTAAGGATTTTGGTGGAATTGAACTGCTTTTTTTATTCTCTTTAAAGTATAATTCAAGTAATACCCCAAGTTTGTTCCACCTGATCATTCTCTCTGAATTTGCACTTTCAGCCTCAGAACCTTGGCATGACGACAATATTGATTCAATTTTCCACTCTTAGGGTCATGGAAGAAGCTCTAGCTCACTCCATTGACGACTTGGAGTTTCAACTTTTCCAATCCAATTTATAAATTCAAACCAATCTGGATTTTCATTTTAACCTTAAGAACATTACAAATGAAAATATATTGGTAAAATCTCTTTGGACATGATTGTTATTTACTTATTTTTATAACCAAACACAGGTATTATTAGAAAATTAGCTCCTTGTGAATTATAAGATTGAACTCAACTGAGAAATTAAGATGTGTTCCTAAATAGAATTCCAATATGATTTGATGCCAAATATGTGGATTAGAGTTTAAGCTTTTCGTTGGAAGTGGATTTGATTTGTACTGTCTGAGCTAATTGATGCATTATTCAATATGTCATCTTTTATGTTCCCATTTAGAATGCATGTTCTCAGTTTCGTAGACAAGGGATTGAAAGACAATAACTCTAAATGCATAGGAGCACTTGGGAAATATTCAAGTGTCTAGTAGAACTAGTCATGTCAGAGTAATTTTGTTTTACTTTTGCTGTGTATCTTTATTTTTCTTAGTGTGTGCTCTGAGTTCTGACTTATATGAATATGAACATTGAAAAAATCTAGTAAGAAGGGTGATTGCCAGATAATTTAACACATTATTTTTGGAGATCGGCAAGGAGTTGACTGCACAGAACTAACAGAATAATCTACAGGAACCTTTTATAATGTTTTCTCAGTATAGTTAAACTTTGTGAACCTGATAGATTTAAGCTTTATCCTTACAGTACACCATATATGTTTGTGAACATGAATTCAACAAAGAAATGGGTTTGGGTTATTTATAATGGCATATTGGAGACGGTAAAGCGGCAAATTAAATTTTTTTAAATAGTTTTTGTTAAAGGAGATCAGAGATTTCGGAGAAAAAGAAAAGAAAAAAAGACAAAGAGGCAAACTTTAGCTTTTCTTTCCCTGGAAACTTTAGCTTCTGATAAATTTTACACTGTATGTAAAAGAATAACCTAATCAGTTGCAAATGTCAAATATTGAAAGGATTTTCATGCTGTGTGCTTGTATATATAACCGCTGTTAGTCTATCTTGAAGTTCTATCTTGCAAGGTTGACCACGTGTCTTTTGCTCATCTATGATCAATTGATCATGTTAGATCCTGTTTAAGTCTGTTATAGATATAGTAAGTTATAAAATTAAAACTGGTGGTTTATATTTGCTTGCAGCTTGAGCGAAAAGTGAATGAAATAGAGCAGTTTTATTTGACTACAAGTAAGCAGCAGCCTAACATTTCTAAAGGTAGTTCTATCATGAAGGATAAAGATAAGGAGAAACATGTTCCAAGCATTAAGAAGCAGCAACAAGATGCATCACGTAGGGAAGCTGTTGCTGCAAAGAGAATGCAAGAACTCATGCGCCAATTTGGCACGATATTGCGTCAGGTGATAAAACTGTTTTTTTTTTCTCCCTTGGAACTGCTTAGGCACACACACACTTTGTTAGCTTTGTTGATTGTTTGACTATACACGCACTTTTGCTGGGTCAGGGTGTTCTAATGTCAAAGGCAGTACTGATTTGTTGTTAATTGGACACTTTATTTTCCCTTACGCATATTTGCCTTACCTCTCAGCTTACCCAACACAAGTGGGCATGGCCCTTCATGGAGCCTGTTGATGTTAAAGGTCTTGGTTTACATGACTACTATAAGGTAAAGAGATACTTGTCCTTTAAAGTAAATTTGTCTTTTGTGTTGGTTTGCTTGCGGCCGTCTGTCCTTACTGATCTCGTATCAATTGTCCTAGATTTTTTCTGTATAATTTTTTAATAACATGCTTTCCATAATGTTTACTAGATTATTGACAAGCCCATGGACTTCAGCACGATAAAAAATCAGATGGAGGCTAAGGATGGTACAGGATATAAGAATGTTAGGGAAATATGTGCTGATGTGAGGTTGGTTTTCAAGAATGCAATGAAATATAATGAAGAGAAAAGTGATGTTTATGTTATGGCAAAAACTTTGTTGGAAAAATTTGAGGAGAAGTGGCTGCAAATTTTGCCCAAAGTTACTGAAGAGGTCAGAGCTCTTCCTATATTAGTTTCTCTCAGATAGTTTCTACTTTGGGACTTCATTGTTTTGTTCCTTTTGTCATTTGTTGTTGGCGTTTGTTACGTTTCCCATACTCATGTTCTGTTGATGATTGATGATTTTGAAAACAATACATTTGCAGGAAAAAAGACGAGAAGAGGAGGAAGCAGAGGCAAAGGTTGATATGCAGCTTGCACAGGAGGCTGTTCATGCAAGAATGGCTAGAGATATAAGTAACCGTGTATGTTATTGTTTTATGGTGGTGGATCTTACTGAACAAACCCTCTAGAAATAGTTGATACATTTATTTATTCATGTCAAAGTTTATTCTGAATTTCTATTACTTAGTTTATATTAACCGTCTTGCTTTACGTTTGGAGTATGATTTCCATATGGCACTATTTTCAGATCCATGAGGTTGATAGTCACCTGGAAGAACTCAGAGAAGTGGTGGTTCAGAAGTGCAGGTTTGTTCAACTTCCATAACATCTTGTCCTTTATGAAGTATCACAATTTACAGCTTAAAGTGGTAACCTGTCCTTGATTATGTGGATGCATGTCAATTTTCCGGGTGATTGACTAAAATATTAACACGTTTTTTGATGAGATTGCTGAGTCTTTCTCGTCCTTGTGCTTGGTTTATTATGGTAAAGCCGAAGTACTGTCATACATTGTCGGATTTATACGCATGAAGATTAACCTTATTTGAGTTTTGCTATACATTGCGCTTGTGCGTTTCCACAGCTACTTGAGTTAATTTGGTGATAACATTGTTTCAGAAAACTGTCCACCGATGAAAAGAGAAAGCTCGGGGCAGCTCTCACCAGACTGTCGCCTGAAGATCTAACCAAGGCATTGGAAATTGTTGCTCAAAACAACCCAAGCTTCCAAGCAGCAGCCGAAGAGGTGGATCTTGACATCGATGCTCAGGTAGCCATTAATCTTGCCTCTCTTGTTTTCCTCAAGAGTTCTATAACACTTCCTTGGCAACGAATCCGATTCTTTTTTTGCGCCTTACGCAGAGCGAGTCCACCTTGTGGAAGTTGAAGTTTTTTGTGAAGGAAGCTTTAGAAACTCAGGGCAAGACCTCAGCGAGCATGGGATGCAACGACAACATTACCACCACTACCACCACCTCCGCCACTGATAACAAGAACAACAATAACAAACGGAAAAGAGAGATCTGTAATGCTCTCGCGAAAACGGCCAAGAGAAGTAAAAAGCCAACTTCTTGATCGCTCCATACCAGTCATGTTGTATATTTGTATTCACCAATGGAGCCACAGCACAGCACAGAGGCTAATTAGGCTTTAACTCCACTTTGTGCTTTGTAAAAATAATGTTATACTTGTATACTACCTTTTCTTTTTCTTTTTCGCCATACCTTTTTGTCTATCTGTGTCTCATATAAAACACAATTAACTTTCTGAGTTGTGAACAATAATATAAAATAAGAACTGTTTGTTTACTTGACATGTAATTTTTATGATCATCATATATAACTCTACATTCTTGTTTGTAATTTTACCAAGGAAGAACCATACAAATGATCTTTTAATTATAAGTACATATCATAATTATCCTACCCTCGCCTGACTCAGCTTGCATAAGCCTAACTCCGCATTCGAGTCATGCAATGGTGTTCCTAGAGCACCAACAATGTCGCGGCCTTACAATCTATGTCAAGGCATCGCTCCCCAAATGAGCCTAACTCTTTTGTCCGAGCCAAGAAGTTTTTGTTGCACCAAAGGATAGTTGCTCAATCAATGTCGCAACGTCAAAATCCATGAACTAGACGACGACCTATGCTAGGTTGTTTCTGAACCACCTCAACTATATTTAACTCTCTTTAATTAAACAAATATGATAATGTTACAATATGAATTCATACTATTTTGAATTTTCCAATTCAAATGAGACTAACTATTTAGACTTTTTGAATTCACTACCAAGTATAGATGCTTGAAAAACGAAATTTGTGAATAACCTCTAAGAATATCAATTCAACAATCCCACGAGAAAAATGGACTTCTTATTTGACCACCCTAGAAACTGAAATCTACTTATTTCCACAAAATTATTTTTTTTTCATAAAAAAAACACCCAGCAATCAAGAGATGATCTTCTGAGAAATTCTGCTAGGAAAACGGAAAGAAGTTGGACAAATTTACCAAAATGCCCCACCGACCGCCGAAGAGGGAAGGACACGCATGACGTCACAAAATACGATACTAGTTCAGCATTACGTGTGTCTCCATTTCGCGCCGCAAAAGAATCACTGTTGAGTGAGGTGTCGCGCGCTCATTGGTGCCTGTTCCCTCTCCTCAAACCACCGGAACAAAACCCGGACTCGTCGGACATTTCAGAACCAGATTGGAGAATCAGCTCGCGTCCGCTCTCTCTCTCTAGCGGCGTGCGACAAATAGCCAGTAGAGTGAGTGAGTAAAGAAGCAGTTTGGTTACAAATTTAAATGAGCTCATAGGGCCGCGAGTCTCTCGCTCTCACTACTCACAACGCAGACCAGAAGCTTCACTTCTTCACTGCCATGGCTTGATCATCATCATCATCACCACCTCGCGCCGGTGGCGGAGGAGCCTCTTCTTACAGACCCACCCGCGGCCGGTGGCGGACCATCTGCTTCTGACCGAGCCACATTTCGTTACTTCTTCTCTGCAATTTCTCTGAATTTTCCAGGTACTGCTCGGCATGATCAATTGTTTTCCATCTCGTTTGATCAGTTTTGTTTTAAGCTTAATTGATTGTTTCTTTTTGGTTGATTGTTTTTTTTTTGTTGGTGTAGGTGATCGGAGGGTGTTGATATGGAAGACGATTTGGGATTAGCGGATCGCTGTGTGGTAATTATTTGTTTTTCGTTTCTGATTTTTGTGTCCTGTTGTGTAATTCTTGTGAGGAGTTTTGTGTACTAGTTTCGTTTTCTGTCTTCGTTGGTTGGCATGAGGATCTTGATTTCGCGGGAGAGTGAGAGATTAATGATGCTATCTCTAAGAGATTCCTTGCATTAATAGGCTAGTAGGTCATGCAATTAAGGCTTAAGTTTCGTTGTGCTAACTTGTGTTTGAGGCTTGTTACGTTACTTGCATGTTTGGAGCTTCAGTGGAAAGCTCATTTCTAAGATACTGGATTGAGGTTGATGCAATTGAGGGGTTTTTTCCTTATTAGTATGCTTTTGGGTTTGGACTTGGAAATTTTATGTGATTATTTGCAATCTCAGTCTTTGTTCTGTAGAATAGTCATTTCTTTTGTGGATTCATATCTTGTTGCCTAAACTTATAAACATTCAAATGTTTTACCATTCACGCGCAGTTGGCAGACATTAGTTTCTTTCTGATTCATCCTCAAGATAGTAGGATGTATTCATTAGTAAAGGTGAAAGATGTGAAACCATGAATTTACTTCATGTATGAGGTCCGGGCACTATAACTATATAGTTTTTTCCCAGATAACCCATTCTCAATTCCGTATGTTTAAACTAAACAATTAAACATTACCTAATAATTGAATTATGGGACAGGATTTACTATTTTATGTTTACTTTTTGGTACCATGTGGATCAAGTGTGCAGTTGCGCCCATAAAAGTCAGCCTGATTAGATGAGTCAGCGGCAATTATTTTGTGCAGTATTGCTAACCAATGTTGAATATTTTGCGAATCCTCAAAGCATTTGGTTGTATTGTAGAGACAAGATTCTCATGTTGCTATTGCCATCATTTTTTTTGTTTGATATTTTAACTTTACTCATTTAATTCAATACGCTAGATGGTTGGTTTTGACAAATAATTTAATGATGATGATTAATGCTTTTATTTGTCAAATGGTGAATGATCTCTAGGGCTTACGTAAATTACCAATTATCGTTGTAATTTTAGTGCTTTTTATTGGGCGTGTTGATTTGGAAGCTTGAAAAGTGGAGTGTTACACTACTGCCAATGCCAGTGCCAGTGCCATAAGGAAGTAGCTATGGCAAGAATTTGTGGTTTTTTGTTGTGCTTCTGCTCTGTCAGGTGTCATCAGATTTTCGAGTTCTTTCTTCTGCAATAAAATTCATTTGTTGGAGCATAAGACTCACACATGTAGGGAAGGGTTTGGAGCACTAGTCCCATCTGAATAGATAGTAGATAGTGCCAAGTAGAGCTTCACACTCTAATTGGAAAACCATGTGATAGCTTAGAATTTTTGGTGGGAAACTTAGCATGACATAAAAAGCTGACCCAAGTAGGTCACCCAAGCGAGGACCACACCTGTGAAACCCCCAGTAACCTAGAGCAAGAACCATAGGTTACACAAATGAAAGGACCACATTTGTTGAGTCCACTGTTTGGAAGGTGAGGCTCACATGTCAAGGAATGAACCTTTGTCACCCTTATCTGGACACTAGGGGCACCAAAATGAAATCATCACTTGTGAACTTGCCAAGCTCACTATCAGGAGGGTGGGACTCTTATGTGAGAGGGATTGCTTGAGCACTAGATGTTCACTTGCCCAGTATTTTCCCCAGTTAACAACAAACAGAAAAGTTATTGATTCAAAAGTACTTGAACAAGACACGTTTTTTTTTTAATTTTTTAATTTTTTTTTCCTGGATTGCATCCGAAGAAGGTGGATAGGACTTCCTTTGACTTGTAGACACTGGTTGTAACCTTTAACTAAGAAGAAGAAAAAAATGGTGCTGGCGCTCATGTTAAGCCAACTAACTTTGAGCTAGTGCCCTCTGAGCTACTCTCTCTGTCTCACCTCTCTAACTGAGAAAGTCTTCTAAGTTTAGATCAATGCTTCAGGTGGGGTTCATTTAAGTATTTTAGTGACTGGATTTTCAGGCACGAACACTGCCTATGGGATATGAAGAATACATTTGATGTGTCAATAGTTTGAGTTATGGGTTCAAATCCTGTTATAAAATTGATTGTTCTGACAGTTTTGTTTAGACTTTTTGAGATTTATATTGTTACCTTAGATGCGCCTGTTACAATTTAGACTGCCTAATAACCTATATGGTCTTGGGGGAAGGAATAACCAGTTGAATTTATAAATAAATAAAAAACTGTCAGCAAAATCTATTATTTTGTCAACATTTATTATATTCTTTCATAATATTTCTACTTATTGAATATTATTGTGGAAAGAGAGTAATAGTGACTAGTGATAGATAAAATTCTTAAATTATTGAGCTTATGATGTGAATAATTCAGTAGCCTACTACGAAAGTTTCCTATTCAACTATTTCCACCTGCATTGTATATTCTGTGTTAGTTATACTCATAGTTTTGGTAAAGCCATTTGGATTTTTTTTTCTTGGGTAAGCCATTTATATGTTCCTTGATTCCTTCATCATTTTATGGTTTTGTGAAATATATATGCAACATGATAGTCTACTGTAAGATTTGAAGTATTTGGCTTGTATGTCTTCTATCCTTTTGTCTGCTGCTTGACAATTTTTTGTGTGGAAAATTAAAATTTATTATCCTGAAATTCCTTAAAAAGGTACTGACATTTAGACTCCTCAATTAGCATGTATTTACGTGCATGGATGCTATGTTTAATAGTCATACAATTATAATTTATAGGGAAAATTGGCCTGCTTTCGGGTGAAAGAGCTCAAGGATGTCCTGACTCAGCTACATCTTCCTAAGCAAGGGAAGAAACAGGTATACTATCAGATGTGCTGTTTTTTTTTTTTTTTGGGTGATCAGCAAGCGTACCAATACCGAGCTCGAAACTGAGACCTCGAGGGACCAAGTGAAATCAATCACTTGCCCTACTGATTGTTCATATCAGATGTGCTGTTTTGTTTCTGTTCACACATTGAACTGCTGTATTGTTGCTCTCCTCCTATGAATTTGTTCCAGTGAAGTTAGTTTTCCTGCTTCAGTAATGTTACTTGCAACAGTCAACTACTTTCTAGTTGCATTTTAGCTTTTGACGAGTTTAAGTCACACATTTCGATAATGCTGTTTGTGTTAATTTCGAGTTTAAAGGGGAAGGTATTAAGGGCTGTGTTGAGCCTTGGAAATAGTGTAATAGATTTAGTAATTTCTCATTCTATCTGCATCACCTATGTGGTTTGTTTGTCGCATTTGACAGATGCATGTTGCAACCTTGTATTATCTATACGATTGTTTCCCATTCAGCTCTCAAAGGTAGTCCTCAAGTTTTCCAGCTAGACTGTGTTCAAAATAGGTCTCAGTTAGGAGTCATATTTTTGTGCGATTAATTCTCTACTTGCCTTGTGCGCGTGTGTGTGCATATTGTGAGCATAAGTGCTGTACTATTTGTGCTTTTTCTGACCATATATCGTAGATATATTAATTCACTTCTAAATGTCCTTTCCAGGATCTGATGGACAGAATAATATCTTTTCTATATGATGAAGAAAGTAAGTTATTCAACGCCATCATTGTTGTTCATAATGCAAACAAACTATTCTTGTTCTATTCATTGATAATTAATTCAAATGAAAAGGTTATCTTCAACTTTTGCATGTTACAAGTTAACTAGGCCCCTTTCAGATACAAGTCTGGGGAAATCAAACAAATTCATTTGACTTGCTTAGTATTTCCTCTTCTTGAACTTAAGAGGACACAAAATTTTGAGAAGACTGAGTTTAACCTGTGTTGCAGGTGTATAGATAATTACGTGCAACAATATAAGCGAACAGACATGGGCATGAATAGATGTGTGTGTGTGAGAGAGAGAGAGAGAGAGATTTAACCATTCAACATTTAGTTCAAATCAAAGTAGAAATATAACATTTTGGAGTTCTTTAGTTTTATAACCTGGTTGATGTGCTTCTGGTTCAATAGAGAAAATGCATGTCCATGTGATTTGCCGTGATGTATTCCTTTCAATGACAATCTATGAAGCATGGATTCGGACATGTGTTACGATTCTGGACGTGATTCGGACACTCAGTTTGCAATTTTGAAAAATATAAGATATGATTCGTTAGGACAAATAATTTTTTAATAGAAAAACATATTTTTGTATGTAATAATTACTAAATATAGTATATATCATCATTAAATAATAATAATAATAATAATAATAATAATAATAATAATAATAATAATAATAATAATAATAATAATAAAAACAAT
>JAYMTF010002062.1:0-19796 GCA_036897485.1 Pelargonium nanum | reverse complement strand
TTGTACGTTCTTTCGGATTTCCAGTTATTAATAAGATAAACATACCCCTTCAAAAAAAAAAATTTAATGGACAAGCAATTACATATTTGAAATGTAAAGTAAAATTTTTTACGATAAACACGAAAAAAAAATTATTGATCACTTTTTCACTTTCTTTTTTTGTTAATAAAAAAATTTCACGTGTTTATTTCACGCGCTACAAAAATACGAAACTACCTTTTGCATGTTTTGTTACCATTCTCGACATTACATATCGATAATGTTTAGTAATAACTTATCATAGCTCGAAAAAATATATTGAAAACTTACCCAAAATAGAAATTTTTCAAAAATACAATATAAAAGGAGGTATTTTTTTATTTGGATATGATTATATGAATTCCCTTCCAATATTTGATATTCATACAAGATCAAGCGTTTTGACAAACCTGAAGTCTTTGTACACGTGTACGACGCTAAACCATTGGCTTAAATCTACGGTGGAAAATGGGCTGTGACGTAAGGATAGTCACAGGTGGAGTGAGTTTAGACTGTCTCCAGAACTCGCTACTGTGATTCTGTAACACTCAAAATGAGTCCACAGAGTATAAAACGCAAATCGAATAGGTTTTTTTCTGATTGATTTATCGGAAGAGAAGAGAGAGAGAGAGAGCTGCGAAACGCTGTCGTTTTCTCGCTTTGGACAGAGTTTTAGAGAGAGAAAGGATAGTTCTAGAGAGAGAGAGCGCGATGGGGAGTGGTAGCAACAGTAGTGGCGGCGGCGGAGCGCCGGGGACGATGTCGCCGGAGATGAAGAAAATGGTGCAGAGCATTAAGGAGATTGTGAGTAACTTCTCGGAGAGCGAGATCTGCGCCATGCTTGTAGAATGCAACAATGACCCCGACGCCGCCGTACAGAGGCTCCTCTCTCAAGGTTTCATTTCTTGTTCTTTGTCTCTCGCTCTTGATCGGTAATTTTGTTTCTGTTGTTTGGTTCGCGAGAAAATGAAAATATGTGTTTGCTTGGTTCAGTGGAGTGTAAGGTTGTGGTTGTGGTTGCGATTGAGTGTTTTTTTTGTTGTTGTAATTTTTGTTTCATTTTGCATTCTGTTTGGCTGCGGAGAGAACTGCGAGCGAGAAATGTTGGAAGGGAATTGAGAATGTGGAGTGTTGAATAGTTGCATTGAGGTTTTTGTGCTCTTATTTTCTGAGGATAAGATAATGTTTTGATGTTGATGAAGGAATATGGTGAATTCTTAATTTTCCTCTGGATTTTGGAAGTGAAAGCTTCAAAGGTGTAGGTTTTTATGTTCTGTTCTTTTGATTCACATTGACATGGAAAATATTTTGTATGAAGAGAGAATTGATTGTATTATGGGTACTCTTTGACTGTTTTGTTTAAGTGGAACAAGGAGTGTTATTTGATTATATTTGTGTTTCCTCATAAACCTAGCAGTATATTTGGATAATTTGATTTTTTTTCTTTTTCTTTTTCTTCTTGGTTCCGGTTACTTTCTGCTTTGAGGGAGAGATAATTATCTGAATGGACCGTACGGCCATTCATAAATGGTTAATGTTATCTCTGCCGTTTGCTGTTACTTTCTGTTTCGAGGGAGAATAAATTAGAGCGGACCATTGGTTCGTTGAGAAATATTGATTTTTTCCTTTGTCGTTTGCTGTTTCTTTTTTATTTCTAGAGAGATTTTAGGTTCGTTAATTTTATTTTTTAATTTGTTTCCTTTGTCGTTTTCCGGTTTCCTGATACTTTCTGATTTTCTCCAAAACTTTATTTTTTAATGTTTAAGTTAATGCACTTTTCTGATTGGTTGATTGGGTTGCAATTATAGTGTTTGTAATTGAATAAGAAATTGCTCGAGTTAATGCCGTTTTTGCTACCAAAGATTTAGTTTGTATTTCCACATTTGATTTATGCTCGGACCGTTGACAATTCCAATGCATCTGTATGTTACCTAACTCTGTTAAATCATTGTTAACTTGGTACTGTTTTCTTTCTTAATACTGTAGATACTTTTCATGAAGTGAAGAGCAAACGTGAAAGAAGAAAAGAGGTACCTTATGTAAACGCACTTAGTTTCGTCTCATTTCTATTTGGCTCATTGGTTCCATGAATCTTTGGTTTAGTCTGATATGTAACATATGCTTATAACTTGATTATATATTTCTTTCTGACTGGTTTGTGTAGTGTGAGTAGTGCACAAGTTGCAATTGTAAAATCCTAATCACTCATTTTGTACTGCCAAGTTGTAATTTTGTTTGTCTTTTTTTCTTCCGAACTTATATACTGCAGTCAAAAGAGACACAAGATACTAGGTCACGGGGAAACAGTACTGGTTCAAATCATGGAGTTAAGGGTGCCAATGAACGTAATCTTGGACGAAGTGCAGCATTTCATACGAGCCCAAATGGTATAGTTTAGTCTTTTTTTTGTTACATGCTTTTGCCAGTTTGCATATTTGTGCACAGTGTTATGCATCTCTATCGTGCGCACTGACTATGTTCACTTGGTATAATATTCTTACTTTATGAGCTCTGTGTTGTTTCTATCAGAATACAGTACAGCTGCATACAAAAGAGAGAATGAGTCGGTTTCTTCAACATTACATTCTTCATCCTCTTCTGCACATCATGCAGCAGCGAAACATTTGAATCAACAGTCTTCACCTCAAGGGTTAGTTCTGTAATGGAATTCTAGTTGATGCTGCTTCTATGTCCTTATCAGAAAGTATTAGTAAGTGGAATAGGGACTAGTGGTACATCTGTTTTATTTTTAATCCCTTCCATTTTAAGAAGTTGCAAAATTTGGGCCGTTATTGCTTCCTAACTTGAATAAAAGCCCTTGAAGTTCAAACAATTACAAATGACTTCACTTTCTGTTTCTCTTTACCAATCACATGGAGAAGCTCTTCTAGATTGCTATTTGTCTTTGATTATGTGTTGGAACTATGATATGGTTTAAAAATACTCTACTTTGTTGTTCTTTAAAAAGTATTTGGATATTGAGTTCAAAAAAAAAAGTATTTGGATACCATCAATACTTTGCAACCTTGCTTCTTTATTTGATTTTGAAGCTTGTTCTGTTATCTGATCTCTCATTTTTGTTGCAGTGATTTTTTTAGTGCTGATGATGGAAGACTGACAGCTAGAAAAATTGACAGCACCTCATCTTATGTACAGCTACACTCAGGACTTCAGTCTTCATGGTCAGGGGCCACTACAGGTGTTTCAATGGCTGATATTGTGAAAATGGGTAGGCCACAAAACAATGACGGGCTAAAGTCAACTGAGATACCTCAAGATATTGCTGCATCATACCCATCTGATTACTATTTCAAAGCTGATTCGCATTTTCCAAATCAGTCTTATGTGCCCAAAAGGATAAATGAGTTAAGCAATAATACTGATCAACATGCTTCTTATGCTGAATGGCCAGTGATTGATCAGTCGACTGCTACTACTGGATCTTCTGTATTGGATGTTTCTACTGTGCCTGATGCAGAAAATTACTCTAATCAATCTAACTTATATAGTGGTGGAGGTAACTTTTCTAGGAACTACAAGCTAGACAATGTCCAAGTATCAATGGAGGGTGTTGCTAGGGAAGATTTCAACCTCACTAGATCAGCTTCTGCTTCCAGTAGACAGAATTTCATGGATAGTGCAGGAGCAGCATCTCATTACGACAATGGTATGAGCAAAGATATGAGCTCCTACAATGCAACAAGGCGCACACATGAATGTCATGAAGGTGAACATTTAACATGATTTGCAAGTAGTACTTATTCTTCTTCTTTTTTTTAATATAATTACATTAGAGATCACTTTGATATTGTGAATGCGGTAGTAACAAGCATACGCACATAAGGTCATTCTGATATTGAAATACGCATTCTCCGTAATTGGCTTGTGCTTTTATATTCTTTTGTATACTTGATGGATTGAATAGTTTATAAATCCTATGCTTATATGTATTCAGTCTGAAATTCGTGATTTACATGTTTTTTGCATTTGTAGTGTCTTGGACTGTATATGCTTCTATATTTTACTAATGACTAGAACCATCAAGAGATGGATAGCTATTATGATCTATCATTACATCTTCGTTTATTTCTCTTAGGGTTATTGCCATTCTTGAACTTTGTTAAGGAACCGCACATTAAAAGAATGTGAAGTTTGTCACCACTTGATACTCAACTTGGGCCCTCCACCTAATAGCTTAAACTTTTGGTTTGGAGTCAAGTTTAATAGGGTCTGTTGTGTTATCCAACTTGCACCTGAGGGGGGGAGTGTTAAGGGAGTCTCACACTGAAAGAATGTGAAGTTTGTCACAACTTGATATACAAGTTAGGCCCTCCAACTAATAGCTTAATAATTTATGTTGGAGTCAAGTTTAACAAACTTTAATACCGCAAGATCTTGAATTTTAATGTGTGAAGATATGTTTCAGAAAAGAAATCTACAATAAAAAATCTTACTGAAATTCTGAAGTTAGGGTATTAGTACGAGTGTGAGAGCCATCTGGATTTATTTTATCACATGGCAATCAAAACAAGAATATATTAAGTGGTTTTATTTTATGTTAAGAGGTGAGAGAAAGAAAGCATATTAAATTATCCACTTTTTACTGGTTTTATTTTAGTTCAAGGCCTTTCATCATGACCACTTTTTTATCTTTTCATATTCTCAATTAATTTTTGATGGTGGATAGTATATTATATCATGAATATTGAGAGGTCATTACAAATCTTCGATTTTACTTTCACTTAGTCCAGAATTGCAGCTTGTTTCTTTGAGCAAACTGGTAGACTTGGATAGAGTAGATTGGAGGTCATGTTGAAATATGGGTAGTTCAATTCACAAACAGTTGAGCAAACTGGTAGACTCTTTTTGATGGTGTGATTCTTGCTGCTAACTTGCCTTCCAATGAATGGCTCAGATGTACCTTTTCGAACTCATTCTGCGGCTGGAGCTGGTGATGACGTAAATACAGTAACATCAGCTGCTGCAGAGTTGGAGCGTCTAAGTTTAAGAAAAGAGGATCATGTTAAATCTCCAAGAGGGGATAACTTTACAGTAGTATTTCCACATCATCTTCGAGCCTTGGCTGCAGACTGCTCTCATCTGAGTTTCGGTTCCTTCAAATCCAGCAATGGTACTGCATCTTCAGGGCCACCCGAATTGAACTCACACGAAACAACCACGGAGGAGGTCTCTGCAGCAATGGATAGCCCCTCAGCTAGAAGCTTAGATGCCAGGCACGGTTACTTGACTCTAGCGTATCATACTTCTTGGTCATCTGTTATGATTCACAGTAACAAAAATTATTTTCTCCATGCAGATACTTGGGGTATCGTGCTGACGGGCCAATGGGATCCTTCAATAGCACTTATAAAGCAACTGCAGATGCTGGGAATCATGACTTCTCTGTATCTACTCGGCCAGAAGTGATGAAAGATAGAAAATCTGAAGCAACCTATGACCATGAATATATCTCTTCGTTGTCGGTACCTGATTCGAGTTCCGAGAACATCCCTCAAAGTTCTACACTCCCATTTGCCATGACAGATCGAACAGTTAGGAACCGACCTCCCTTTCCAAATGAAGCGGTAATAACATTGCATCATTTTATTCTATGGCTATACACACATGTTTGTATGTGAAACTATTGATGTAAAAGACTTATAGTGTATCAACTTAGGATAGTTATGCTGAATCGCTAAGTTTCAGCTGGAAGGTGGCCATACCCAAATGATATGACATGTCTAATTTTACTTTAGAATTGTCATATACAGCTTCATAATGACTGGATGGCTTGCCAATATTTTATTAATATGTATATTGAAACAATTTTGCTTACAAGTCAGATGCTATGAGGGCTTCATCCCTTCCGGGCTATGAGGGCTTCATCCCTTCCGGGATATTAGTGACACGCCCAAAAGATAGCATTTGGATTATAATTTTTGTTTAGGAATGGGAATGAAATTTCCATTCATCATGTTTGGACTAAGATCTTTTATTCATGAAGATATCTTTGGAAGGGGAATCATATATCAATTCTCATTCTCGATTTCCATTCCCATTTCAGATTTTATAGTCCAAAGTCTTCCCTAGTTTTATCATTCCGAATGCATCTCTTTTTCTTGCTCAGTTGAATCTCCCTCTTGGATGGGGGCGGATGTTTGACTTTGACACAGGCTGTCTGTTGACACTTTTTTTAAGGTTTTGTTTGTGTTAAATTTACAAGTGAAATGATGTGTCCTCCTGTGTGTGTGTGTGTGTGCGCGCGCGCGCGCGCGCGTGTGTGTTTGGTTTAGTTTTCTGAGTTTGCTTCTAATTGTTCTGTCTCATAATAACCCTTTGATCTAGTTTTTCATGTTAGCATACTCCATTTTTGTATTGTGCAATTTGCTTTGCATTACTGTCTGAAGAATTTGAACTGCATTTATGCTGTTGAGTATTGCACCTGACCTTGATATTACCCTACAGATCGGATATTCCAATTCTAGGCCTACTGATCTGTTGACATCGACTGTTGCATCTTTGAGCGATTATGAACATCACCAGGGGGCATCCCGTGCTTCACAATCATTATCCTCAAGATTCGGTGGTGCAGTGTCAGGTACCTTTTTACCCCAGCCATCCTCACAGACTGTTCCCGATACCGTGGGGCTTGGATTTCAGCAGCATCTTACTCCCCGTTCATACCCTCAAAGCTCCCATACTGTGGACCAACTAGCGAATATGATTGGCTACCCCTCTGCACTTCCTCAAAGTCGTGTCTATCCGTATATGCCATCTGCTGTACCGGAATCATATCCGAGTGACAGTTCGTTTCAATCTCTAGCTGACATGAAATATGGTCTCCAACAATTTGAAAGCGGTGGCTCTGCGAGCAACTATCCAGTGGCCAATGCTAACGCTTCTGGTTATGCGGGTTTTAGGAATTCCACCAACATTCCCGGGAGCTTTCTGCATAACCCGTCTGTTGCCCCTACAGCTACCAACGACGACAGCTATGATCTTTTCCTCTCTCAGTATGCAGATGCAAATCACCTCAATCCTCCATTTAGACAGGTAAAGTCTTGCATCTTTCAATAATCTCTGGAATTCCCTGAATTGGTTAAGGATGATAAACCTAAACCTAGAAAACACTTGTGGCAGTTGTGCACTTCAATAAGACTTTAATTCACTGTGTGGGTGAGGTTCCAAACACCAAGACTACCTGTTGCGAATGACTTTTGAAACAAAAAATGAAGTTGTGTATTCTACTTCAAGAGAAGTACATTTTTAAGTAGCCATGCATAAGCTTTTTTCTGATGTACTTAAAACTTGAAGATTTCAAAGCTTTTCCGAGTTGTCGTTACTTTTTTACTGATAATTGATAAATATCTCCTGTTTTGCCAGAATGATAGCTCCGTTTGGGATTATGCAGCTGGCTCAAGAACAAAACCTTCAGTTCCAAGCCGCGCATATTACACCTTACAGGCACAAAATCAACAGCATGTTGGATATAGGCACAATCAACAGTCCTCGCAGCATTATGGAGCTCCAGGGTACCCGGATTTCTATCAGTCTCAAACAGGGATCCCTCAGGAATACCAGCGGCAAAGCCTTGATGATTTGACCTTAGACTCACAATTCCTGTCTTCCGAGCAAATACAGCGCCTTCTACAACAGAGGAGATACTAACCATAGCTTTGTTTTTCAATCATTCACCTTTTTTTCTTCTTCTTTTCCTGTCTTTGAGAGGTATTGTTGTCAGTTTGAAATCGGAAAGCTAGGTAGCAACAGCTCTGTTAGAGTTTTTGTGTTTGTTTTTCAGTGCCCGGCTTTGTCCAATTGTACATACTTGAAAATGTGCTCAGGCTCAGTATTGTACTCTTACTTGATTTCCACATAGGCAGTTCTTAATCAAAGTTTGAAAAGGTTGCTCTGTTCGGATTGTTAAATAGAATTCTTTCTTGCATTTTGATGGCTATATTTACTAGTTTTTCAATAGTTCACAGCAGAAGACATTTAGTTTCATGTACTATAGAGTGATTTGGCTTAAGCGTAATATTTATATGAGATGTTGCAGGTATCTGTTGGAGAAGGCATTTGACGTGATGGAAAAGAAAAGTCTGTTGGGAAGTAGGCGCTGCGAAGAACTTACAAGGTTTATTTTTCTACTGAGGTTGGTATTACTTAACCTTCTCCTAACCCTCAAATCATTCTTTCTGGTTGTTACGATATAATTATTGTTAGAATTCACTACTTAAGCTCTCCCATTGCGAACATGTTTTGAGCGATTTTCTCGGCGTGTCTGTCTGTAGGTAGTGTGTGTATGGCTGGAGCTGGAAGTGCAGATCTAACTGTCCCTTCTGTTGCTTCCAGAGCTGCCATGGACCGGAATCAGGAGCAAGACAAGAGTAACCACAACATGTCTTCCAAAGTAGTACCCAAGGTAGTGCCTCCGATTTCCTCTGTAGCGGAGGGGGAGACTATGCGGCGGCCACGTGGCAGGCCAGCGGGCTCGAAGAACAAGCCCAAGCCTCCCATTATAGTCACCCGGGAAAGTGCCAACGCCCTCCGAGCTCATGCCATGGAGGTAAGCTCAGGCTGTGATGTGAGTGAGAGTCTAGCTAACTTTGCGAGGAGAAAGCAAAGGGGCATTTGCATACTCAGCGGGAGTGGCTGTGTGACTAATGTCACACTGCGACAACCCTCCTCATCTGGGTCGATTGTGACCCTCCATGGCCGGTTCGAGATCCTCTCACTGCTCGGATCAATCCTCCCACCTCCAGCACCGCCCGGAATCACTGGACTGACCATCTACTTGGCAGGGGCTCAAGGGCAGGTTGTGGGAGGGGTGGTGGTTGGTGCACTCATTGCCTCAGGGCCTGTGGTGATCATGGCTGCATCGTTCATGAATGCGACTTTTGATCGCCTGCCACTGGACGAGGATGAGGTTACTGCCAATGTGCAGAGTCAACAGCACCACCCGAACGGGCGGCACCACCACCTGGATATTTCAGATTTGTATGTGATGCCTCAGAACTTGCTCACTAGTGGTAACATGCCTCCTGAGATATACTCTTGGGCTCCTGGTCGAACCATGTCAAAAACTTAGATCGGTTCTAGATCGATTCGTCATTTCCCTCTTGTCCGGTCCAATATTGCCCTTGTTCTATCTATTAAAACATCATTGTCATTGTGAAGAAAATGAAAAATGAACCAAAAAAGCAACATAATCTTTGTAGTTTCATGATTTATATCAATGAAAATATTACTTGTTTAAAATACTAGTATATGTGTTTTTTAGTATTTATTATTGTTTGAACTAGGGAAGGTAGACTAGTAATTTCAACAAACTCTAAGGATGCTTTAGCAAACTTTTCAAATTAAAAATTAAAAAGATTAATTTGATTTTTCAAGGCGGCAGATCCAAATATTATATATTTCAACCAATGAAAAAGAAAATTTGTAGATTGATAAGAGCCAATAATTTTATGATAGCCACTTACTAGGTGTTGTATAGCCATGTTAATTTTGTCTATCCCTATAATTTATAATGGCAACAATCAAGAAATGCCTTTACTTCAACAATCAATAATTTATAAGAAAAAAGAAAATAAAGAAAGCATGAGAATCTTCAAATATATGTTCATGAGAATAAATTGCATCTTATTAGTCAAAAAGTGGAGACTTGGGGATAGAATTCTAGTGTGGCAAATTAAAAGAGTCGTTTTTTATAATTTAATTACATTTTCTCTCTCTTGTTTTGGATTAAAAATGTACTTACTTTTATTTAACCATTTCATGATTTGTTTGAATTCAGGGAAGATTGGAGCTGTGATTGATGACTTTTCTCTTATTTTTTATTAGAACTTGGATCTGAAATTTTATCTTTTTATTAGTTTATTATACTCTTCTCAATAAAGGGCAATGAAATTTCTTTTGCATAAAAAACTCTTTTTAATATTGTGATTTTCTAAGCATTTCATTTGCACATTCTAATATTATTTTCAAATTAATTATTTGATTTTTACCTGAACGTGCACGTTGATATGTTGATTTAAGTTGAAAACTAATGCAGACGGATAAAATCAGATTGGATACTATGTTGAACTTAGTATGTTTTAACAACAATATAAAGAGTGGTTGATAATGAAGTTGGTAGTCAAATTCATAGCATAATCCAACCCAACCACAAACAACAATAGAAAATGGCACAAGAGAAAGAGAATTGTAGGTTGTCACTTTTGGTGAAATAGGGCACATCCACTTTGATAAGTTTGGGACCCTCTCCTACTATTCCTATCAACACACAAAACTTCTCTTAAAGCTTCAACTTTGGCCTTCTCTTTTCTTCCAACACTCCATTACTTAATGCTCTAACAGTGATTCGTTACACATTACTATATTCAGGAATTGGCCATTAAAGTTCAAATTTTGTAGCTCTTCTTTGCTATTTTTGTTTGTGCAGAGTTGTGTCGTGTTGAATATTGTTTGTGTGTTACTCGATTCAACACATTTTGCACGATAGAACAAATATGTTCGTTACGTTATTTTGATTGTTTTACAACTATAATTTCAAGTATGTGGGTTGGGCGTGTCGTGTGTGTCGTGTGTGCCACAACACGGCTAATTAATCATGTTTGAAAGCCCAACGCAAATAAATACGACTCGATCACAAAATATGTGACTATATTGTGTAATACGTGTTCATGTCTTGTGTTGTATCACCACGGCACAAATGGCTAACTCTACATAGAACCCATTATCAAGAATCACAAGAAAGGAAAAGAAATTTGAAAAGCAAGATGGCACACATCATCATCATCATTACAATCATCACTTACCAGCCCACAACCAACCTAAATTCCAAAACTAATCTCTCTTTCACATCTTTATTTTCAACTCTCTCTCCCACCTTTTCCTTCTTTTTTGCTCCTTCTATTGCTTGCATCTTCCTATACCCATATATGTCTCCTTTCTCAAGTCTTCTTATTCTCTCTCTCAAGAATGCTACTCTTTCCTTTGCTATATATATAACAAAGCCTCCAAATTTATCACCAACAACCTCTACACAACATCTCAAAATTGCATAGTACTCAAGAACAAGAACAAGAAGAAGAGGGTTTTGGGGTTTTAAACTCATGGATGGAAGAGTCTATTGTCTAATATTCATCTTCATAGAAGCTTCTCTCTGTTCAGGTGAATTCCTCTGTTTTCTACTTTTGTTTGGTTTGTGTTTTTGGTTTATTTAATTTGCATATTAATGATTTCCTTTTTTCCTCATATGGGTGTCATTGTTTTTGTTTTTTTGTGGGTTGTTTAAGGTAGCTACACCAAATGTTTTGCTGTTTTATTTATCTATCTATTTATTTATTTATTATTGTTGCTCCTCCAAATAAAACATTGAATGCTAATTTTTCTTTATCCTTTCAAAATTATTCTCTGAATTCAAACTTTTATAGCTTTTTTCATGTGGGTATTGTTCTTTTCTTCCAATTTGACTATCTGTCCATTCCTTTGTCCAAATGGGTTTTTCATGGACAATTTTTTTTCTTTTCAATTTTGAAATCATGGTTGTTGCTAATCACTATTTGGGTTCATTTCAAAATCAAACAAAACCATGAAATAGTTATAAAAATTCAAAATTCTTGTTTCTTGATTCTTGATTCTTGAAATCACTATATGAAATCATGAAATGATTCTTGATTCTTGAAACAGGTTTAGAAGCAATAAAATCCACCATTGTTGAGAGGGACATCACCACTCCATTAACCACAGTGCCCACAATAACTCCTGCACCTCCAGTACTGAACCCAACTTCAAATCCTGATCAGTACACTTCAAATTCTGCACCAGCAACCACCACCACAACCACCACTCCTAGCTCCACAACCACCACCACCACCACAGCTTCTGGTTCTGGTGGTGGCAGCTGGTGTGTGGCAAGCCCAAGTGCCTCACAAGCAGCACTGCAAGTAGCTTTGGACTATGCTTGTGGATATGGAGGTGCTGATTGTTCTGCAATTGTCTCTGGTGGGAGCTGTTACAATCCAAACACCATTCGTGACCATGCTTCTTATGCATTCAACAAGTACTATCAGAAAAACCCACTTCCAACAAGCTGCAATTTTGGAGGAACTGCTCATATATCTAGCACTGACCCAAGTAAGTTCCTATACTAATTTACCGAGAAAAAAGAGTCTCAGTCATAGAGTTAATGTCTCATGCCCCGTTCAAATGAATCTGCATCCACCCAAATTTAGTTGGAACGTGTTTTGCTGAGTCTCAGTCATTAACTCTACTGCTCAACGGCTGAGACTCACTACTCTCCCATACAAATGGGTGGAGATTAAAGTTAAATGCATTGTGTTATATTTTTACCCTTTCTTGTGGTGGGTTTGGGTGGTGGCAACTAATAAGGATCCACTAAACATATGAAATGCTATATATTAATTTGGTATCATTACAATGGTGCATGCTAGAAAAAATTGACAACCCTAATTTTTTGACACATTTTTATATGATATATTGTGTTGTTTCAGGTACAGTGACATGTCAGTATCCATCCACTAGGTGAAGTCTCAAACATAAACTGTAATTATTTAATGATCCTAATGATCTCTATACCATTAATTAACTAGTGTTTAATTGGGAATTTGCAGCACAAGCTCATCAATCTTAAACACAACTAATTCAAATGGTTCAACAGTTTTTGGATCTGTGCCTGCAACCCCATCTGCTTCAGCAGCTGCAACTGTAGCATTTTCTTGTCATGCACCAATTTTTTTCATAGTGCCATGTCTCATCATGTTGCTGCAGCTCATGTTTTTAAGGATGTAATGAGTAATGACAGACACTTTTTTTTGGCTAAGTGACTGATCTTGCTGTTGATATGTAAATTAGTTTATGGTATAGTGATGCAAGAAGTAAAATAGTGCATTTTGATGGTTTATTTGAAGCTAGACTAGTGATGATCTATATAATTATAGCAGTTTATTTTACTACTTAATATAATTGTAATGTATGTGCATGTTTGTTCTCTCTTCGATCTCTTTGGAATACAATAATTTTGATTATCGGTTACTTCGTTAAAATGTTTAAACATAAGTTAAATGTTGATCACCGAGTGCATGGATAAACTGATTAACATGCAAGAAATCCTTTTAAAGAGTACATTTTGTTGTTTCTGCAATGTTATTTGTTTTGAATTTAGACTGTGATTAAATGATTTTAAAAAAAAAGATAAAAAATTAAATAATTCATGTCTAACTTTATGATCTTTATAGAGTATACATTTGATTGAGTTTAGTTTTATTTGAATTTGAACATTAATTCAATTCATGTATAAATAAAACAAATTTAACCACCTTTTTTTAGATTATAACCAATTGGTTTAATTTATAATGTAACATGTTCATGTGATAAACAAAATGAAATAATAAAATATGATGGCATGTCCTATAAAAAAACAAAACAAAAAGAATAAGATGACACATGATGTGCACGTGCTTATCTTATGGGTTGGGCCATCCACACGTTGGATCCACTCATCACAACTCTATAATTACATATATTTGTATGTACATTTTTTTTGTCCCATGATCAACACCATCCCTCCACATAACATGAAGAACCAATACCTCCACCAACCCCTCCTCCCTTCAACCCCCCCCCCCCACCCCCCCCCCCCCCCCCCCCCCCCGCCGGTATCCACCATGTCAAAGACTCTAACCGCCACGCCATTGCCATTTCATCAACCCGGGGCATCATTTTCCGGCTAATCTTCATCCTCCTCGTCGGGCTACTCTCTGTATGGGCCAACCAAGAAGCATCGAAAGGCTTCGACATAACAATCGTAAACGACGCCAAGGACACTCCGGCCGGCCGCCACTTCTCGCTCTTGTTCGTAGCAAACGACAAAGCAACTCGCGTAGTTCTCAACGCCAATCTGTTCGTAGAAAACATACTCTATCCACGCGACAATAAGCACACTTTCATCAACCACGTCACTCTCCGCCTCACAAACCAAAACCTCACCAAACCCGTGGTTGTCAGCTCTGATGACAGCCACGAGTTTGTGATCAACATTTGCTCTTCCGTAATGGAAAAGCAAGATGTGTCTCTTGCCATGGCGCATGTTGTAACTCGCGCCATGGCAAGAATATGGTTATGGGATGGAAAAAACGCGCCACCCAACCTAATAGATGGCATGGTCGAGTACATAACCATGCTATCAGGGTTCAGTCCCGGTGGCAACCTTGAGCTGCCGCCGGGATATTCTAGTCGGAAATGGTGGGAGGACAAGGATGCTAAGAAAGTGGCAAAGTTTTTGCAACATTGTGAAGGGCAAGAAAAGGGGTTCATCGGACGGTTGAATAAAGCCATGAGGGACAGGTTGGAGGAATGGACGGTGAATGATGAAGATCATAAGGATTTTGAAGGAGTTGAGCATTTGTGTTCTTCGTGTAACGTTACGGATCTCTCTCTTTCAAATTATTGGTAAGGTATAGAATTTTATTGGAAATAAATTGATATGCATGTGGTTGTGTTGTGGATTGATCCAAATTTTGTTAAACTATTATTATTTTTTTTTTTTTGTATAAGAGATTGAGATGGATTGTATGTAATTTAAAGCAAATTGTTTCTTATTTCAATAAAATAAATCAACTTGCATCAATCGGACCAACAATTATGAGTCCTAAACCAGTTCATCATGTGAAATATATATATATATATAGTGATATATTATCAGATGTGAGGTTTTAAATTTTATTAAAGGTTATAGATGATCTGTGCTCACATTTATATGATTCAACCTAGTACAAAATCAACTATGGGAAGATCTACATCGTATTGTCATGTTACATAATCTTTTCGTATCAGTAGTTTTGGTGATACATGAATATATAACTCAAATTTTGAGCTTGAATGATCTTAATAAAAGTTATTCAATTGAGATTTGGCTAATTAATTAAATATCATCACATTAAAATTTTAAAAATATATATGTCACGTTCACAAATTAAATTTTATTGACCTGATATTTTATCATTAAATAACATTTCTATTGTTTAATTGTCACGAGCAAAAGGAACATATTTCGTAATTGCGTCAAGTTATGAACGTATTTGGCAATACTAGAAATTCATTGCACAAGGAAAAAATTTGAGTAGAACAAGTAAAAATGATTTTGTGGCCCAAACCTTTCAATATGGGCTTGATGTGATCCAATAACAGCCCAATTTAGTAATTAAACCTTTAAATAAACAAATTGAACTTGACCAAATAATTGAATTATTTTAACCACAACTAATTTCCTGAAGACCTTTGGTAGCATTTCTTTTCCACTATCATTTATTGAAAATAAACGATATAATTCAATCACATCTCACAATTAATATCTGATGCATGAGTTGTGAAAATTAAAATAAATATATACATTATTATTGTCTTTTTAACTTTTTTATAAAGTCATGAAAGCTACATACACGGTATAAGAATGATTAAGTGTTGACACATCATTATAAGAGAATAAGTAATCTATCACATGTTATTAGTTGTTTATAAATATCGATTTCAAAGCAAATAAAGCAGTGTAATTTTGTTTTTTTCTTAAAATAGTAGAATTTTATATCATTAATATGCATCACATTTGCCTAAAAAACATACATCACACTGATTGAACTTAAATTCATGAGATATTCTTTTTAACTATTTAAATTGTTTCACCTCATATAAACTGATAATAAATTGTAGAGACAATAATGAATAATTAGTGATGATTGATTAACATATATTATTTTAAAAGATATAGTCCGTATTATAGTGTCACATCAATCTTTTAGTTTCATCAAATAAAAAAAAAATGAGGCATGTTTTGTAACAATTACTTATACTGATATTATCTCAATGACATAAAAATATATATGAAATATATATAAGAGAATTTCTAAAAGCATTACAAATACTAAAAATGAGAATTTCGTACGTTAATTAAATTGTTTACTAGCCCCAAAACTAAAATATAAAAGTTACTAACTAGTGATCTTGCTGGCTAGCATTTCTCTTCCACTATCATTTATTCAATATACGATTACATCTATTTTCCACTATCATTTATTGAAAGTGGAGAAGAAAAATTGATCACATCCCACCATATAATATATATTGGCTTCTACGTAGTTGCATGCACACAAACCAATGTGATAAATGGCAATACAAAAAGTTCAAATCCAATATTTTATAATTAATGCATGATTTCTAACTATTTATAAATACTAACTTGACGAGACATTACCAAAAATTATTGAAAATTTTCAAGAGGTATTTTAAAAATAAAAATAAAAAACTTGAATTCAAGAGTTGAGCATTTAATTACGGTAAAAAAAAAAAGAGTTGAGCATTTGATTTGTGTGGTTCGTGTGATGCTACGTATAATCTCTTTCTTTTTTTATTTATTATAATCTCTTTCAAATTGTCGGTAAGTCAAACAATTTTATTGGAAACAAATTGATATGCATGTGGTGATATTGTGAATTGCTCCAAATTTTGCCAGATAACTATTTTTGTATAAAAGACTGATCACATGGATTATATATCTTTATCTAATTAAAAGCAAATTGTTTCCTATTTCAGTAAAAATACATCGAATTTGCATCAATCGGACAACAACTATGTGTCCTAAACCATTTCATCATGTGAATTATATAAATATGTAGTCATATATATAGTGTCACATGTAAGGTTTTAAATTTTTCTTAGAGTTAGGTGATTTGCCGCTCGCATTTATATTATTTAATCTACGACCGAATCTGCTATTAGACTAGATCTATGTCAACTATTTTTATATTTCTCATATTACGTCTTTTTTATATGTTCTTTTTTTTAAAATAGGTGTCTTGGTTCATTTAGATTTAAAGTTATAGTAAGGCATTATTGATCACCAATACTATCTATATAATGTTAAACTAGTTGGTACCGCTTTGATGCAAGTCTAGTCATAAATCTTGGACCACACCTAGCAAGGTCACTGAGATATTGAGTTACATGGATCGTTGGATCTCTTCTAAGAGAGGTACGTCCAATTGGTAACTCTCAAATCCTCACACTACATCATTCGTCATGAACATGTTGCGCCTCAGAGTGACCTCTTAGAACTAGTCTTCCGGTGACCTCCAATACCCTAATGCCTCAAGAGCTCTACAATAGTGGCATCAACATCACCTTATTAGAAGAATCTGTTTGTGAATCAATTTCCTCAACTAAATCATGTTGTTCAATTAAAAAGATATGTAGCATGCTTCTTTATGTTATTTTCTTGAGAAATGAATAGGCTATTGCTTTGAAACTACCAATAAAATAGTTCAATGTGACTCTTCATATTTCAAGACACAAAAATAAACATATTCAAAATTTAAAACATATCTTCTTAGCCCAATAGTTTTTCTAACAAGAATATGGAAAACATCTTGTCCTTATGTAATTAAAACTAGTTAGATAAATGTTCCTCATAAAATCTCAATATCTCTCGTGGGCTATAAATAAACCGCAAGAGCCTTCAGTATTTAATACATGCAGATATATATGCATATGGACATGAGAGACATTTATTGATTCCAACCACTATATTCATTTTCACATACTTATCAAACTTGTCATTTTATGCTCTCTTTCACTTGATTTTGACACATTTCTCTCAACCTTGCCCCAATTGTTTCCCTAGCTATAACAATGATAGAACATACATTTAAAATGTAGTTAACCATATTTTTCATAAGGTTAACCATATTTTTCATATTCCAGAAATTTCAGAGTTCAATAATTGAGAGAGAAATCTAGATATACAAATTTAATGAATACGAATTTGACGGTAGTTATAATGTTAGAGCGATTTAATTATAATCTATTAGTAGCTCTTTTTATTAGAAAAAATAAAGTAAAACAAAACACTCCTTAAAGCTTATAAGTTTACATTAATAATAATGGTACACATTTCACATACTAAATATGATTAGATGAATAGTTGATTAACTAAATATTGAAAATAAAATAAAGATATAAATAACCCAAAAAAAGAAAAGAAAAAACAAATGTAATGTTGATTGATTGATGAACTAGCTTGCTAGCTAGGGTTTGTTTTCCTCCTGTTATTATCTTGGACCACCCCATCATTTCCTGCTAGCATCAAATACTTGTCCTTTCTAGTAAGATTGGTGCACTCAAAACCCAAAGCACCAGCCAGTTTGGCTTGAATGTAATTAGCCACCTCCCAGCTTGACCTCCCTCCACCACAACTGAGCTCTCTAGGCAACTTCCCAAGAATCTGCAGATGGTACCTTGGCAAAGGGTTCATGAAGAAGAATATAGGGTCCAAGCACTTCAAGCCACTAGCTGTTGTGCCATAAAACATGGTCACATGTGAGTCCACAGCCACTGGCACTATGTCCTCAGCTAGCTCAGCAAAAAGAGAGCTAAACCTCAGCAGATATGGCTCTCTACAGGTGGTGCCCTCAGGGCACACCACAAGATCACCTTCACTCAAAAGCTTCTCCATGGTCTCACCATCTTGCTTCCTGTCTCTGCTCAGCCTCACAGTCTTGATTGGAGCTATGATCTCTGACATTTTGCTGAGACTATATGTGACAGCAGTCAAGGGCTTGGCTAGGGCTGAGCTGAGCATGACTGGGTCCAAGAGGGTCCTGTGGTTGCACACATAGAGGACTCCTTTTTGAGGGTTGGTTCTTGTGGGGTTGCACCCACTGACCTTAAGGTCCACACCACTCCAAATGCCTATGGCTCTTGCCCATGTGTAGGGCAAGAAGACCCCAATGGAGATCCTGAAGATGGCTAGTATGATCCCAAGTGGAAGCCACATGAACATTGCTAGGGTTGCTTGTGGGGTAGGCAAGAAAGCTAGCCTGCCATCATGGAATATGAGAGGCTTTGGGTATTTTTCTCTTGGCATTATTGAACTTATTGAATTTGGGGTCTTGTTGCTATCTTCCTTGTGCACCACATAAGCTTCCTGTCACAAGTCAAACACATAGATCATCAACATCATGGCAAGAACTAGTGAAATAATGTGAGTAAACCATAATATCTACCATACTTGAGTGCATGACAAAACAAAGGGAAAACAAATTAAATACTTCTCTTTTCTATTACCTAGAAAACATATGCCAAAAGTTATGAACACATTAAAGTGCAAGAAACATGCCAGTAAATAAGAGAATAAATCTTTGAAATCTAAAAAAATAATCAAAGAATATTCAAGTGCCTACTCTTTTCCTCATTGGGTATATATATCATAGAAACAAACAATTAATAAAAAAATTATACCATGAATTAAACTATACGCTACTAGAACTAAATTCGAAATTTTAGAGAATACACAAAATTAAAAAGAAATATGAATTGAATATAACTATCTCTAAATCATGAATTGAATCAAAATTTTGTCACCTCAACCACAACAATAGGTCTTCAAAGCCCATAACCAAAAACATAACTTCATTTTTAACCCGTTGAGGTAACGTTTGGATTCAAAAATTTGTAAACGTTATGAAAATCAATAGCAAATACAATTACAAAACTTATGATAAATTAAAGAGATGTCGATTAGTACCTTGCATTGGGACATGAAGAGATGGTCATGGAGGGTTGAGCTTCCAAGGCCAATATCAGGCTTCTTGTCACCAAAATAGTCCTTAATAGCCCTATGCTTCATCACCAAACCAGACTCACCAACCAAACCACTAAAAAATTTGCCCATAACATGCAATTCTGTACCAACAACATCATCA
>JAYMTF010002061.1:0-19798 GCA_036897485.1 Pelargonium nanum | reverse complement strand
TGAAGAAATGGGAATGGGAATCCCATTCCATTCAACATAGGTGGGAATCAATTTACACTTGGATGAGGGAATGGGAATCGGAATGGGAATGAGTATGTTTTAATCCAAACACCATCAATGAGAATCTCATTCTCATTCCCATTCTTCATTCCCATTCCAAAACCAAAAATTCTAATCCAAACGGTACCTAATATTTACTTAAGATTCAAGATAGTTTTTTGTTGGTGTGAGACTTGAAGGAATAAAAATACTTAATTAGATTTTGTAAACGAAGCAAATCAAAGACCATACCTTTATATAATGTAAATAATTTGCTTCAAATTCAAATGTAAAGATTTTGATTACGAAGCAAATCAAGGAATGGGTTGCTATGAGAAGTTTATTACATTTTTATTTGCAATATATAATTTGAGTTATCATCTTTGTATAAAAGAAATTGCAATGCAATTGCCATTTTTTTTTATAAGCGACGGGACAGCAAGCCTTTAGTTGTTAGTTTTCTCCTTAAACTTATAAATCTCACCTCATACCGTCGGCAATGAGACTCGAATCTGAGACCTCAAAGAAAATTCAAAGCGCATCAACCGCTTGACCCAACATGCCTTGGTGAATGAATTGTTGTATATTTGTTTTCTTTGTTCGTTGGTATGCTTTTGTATGTATGCGTCTTCATTCGTAGCATTTATACTTTCTTTCATGGTTGTTGAATCATGATTTAAATAAGGAATCATAATTCAAATTCTATGAATCGAAATTGGGAATCAAATCAAATCATTCATGTATAATTAGACAAAATGTTTGGAAAGAGTAAGGGTTTGTGCCTCTCTCGATCTCTCTACAATTTTAACAATCAGCTAAGATTTTTTATTAGCTACGACTGCTCTTGATTTGCATATATCAAATTGCGGTCTCTCTCGTTAATATAATGAGTCTTGCTTTGATAGCAAGTTAAGGTGTTAGTATTTCATATAACTCCTCCACACTCACTATAATTTTCTCCTTCTAACAACAACCAAATTGAATTGTTTCTTCGTTTGTATGCTTTTGTATGTATGTGTTTTCATTCGTAGCATTTGTACTTTCTTTCATGGTTGGTGAATCATGATTTAAATCGGGAATCAGAATTCAAATTCTATGAATCGTAATTGAGAATCAAATCAAAAAAATCATGTATAATTAGACAAAATCTTTAGAAAGAGTAAGGGTTTGTGCTTCTCTCGATCTCTCTACAATTTTGACAGTCAGCTAAGATTTTTGATTGGCTACGACTACTCTTGATTTTCAAAGTGGCGGCAACCTCTTAGATTTGCATATATCAAGTAGCGGTCTCTCTCGTTAATATAACGAGTTTTGCTTTGATAGCAAGTTAACCAGATTGCTAACCAAAAACTTGTCTTGCAAGAAAATCAAGGAAGCTAACACAAGAAATTATGTGAAATGCCAACCAATGTTTCATATTGTTTTTAGTACTTCATCAGACCTCTTGCCTGTTATTTCTCTTTGAAAACAAATACAAAAAATGACTAACTCGAAATACTATAAACTTCTATATATGAGCCGAATCTTTCTCAAGTCTCAAAAAGTTCTACGCATCCAAGGAATGCCCCTTCCATGCGCGCACTATTTCTGCACACCAAAAAATAAGCAACGGGAGTGTTATGCATTAATCAGTTCGGTTTTCAGTCTAAAAGTAATACGCTGATAATATCCCACTTTTGTATATTGTATGTTGACCCAATTGAAATACATCGTACTTCATGTCCACAATCACTGTCCTCGAGCAGAGTAAGAAATGATACTACCTAATACCTTGTTTCTTTATCTTCATGAGCAGAGACGTCTAACATGTACACACACAAAAAATATAATTCATGAACAAAACTCGGCTTGAAGTTATCATCACCCTACAGGAGAAAAAGATCATACAGAAAGGAAACTAGTAAATCTGTGTTTTCCGACATAAAGAGAATGATCCGCTGTGCAAAATGCATGACAGTGCCTACTATAGCACCATCAACATATATGTACAACCATATCGAGAAAAGACGCATATATCAGGAAGAATACATGTAGGACAACATCTCTAATTTATACAATCATCCAATACATGTAGGACAGCATCTCTAATTTTTACTTTCATGCTTTATCCTATTTCTCTCATTCAAGCCACTTCTTGACACCTAGATTTTCAAGCTCTTGTAATTTCTTCACCTCAACAACTGCACTGATCAAAGGGAATGTGCTCTGCATAATCCCAAGTATCTTAGGTCTACAGGAACTGAAAAAAAAAATTAATAAATAAAAATAACTTAAATCGCTCTCTAAGCAGCCATGTCCTTCAGTTGCTTGTGTCTTGATAACAATATATCCGCAACACATATACAACCCTCTTCTCTCCTGAAATAACTATAGATATCTTTGTGTACATGGATAAAATTGAAGCTATTGGGCATAGTGTGGGTCATGTCATGGTCTTCCTAGTGTCTTCCACTAGGCGTACCAACCTTTGGGACAAGGAAATTGGCTGCTTAGGCCAAGTATACCTAGATGTAGAATGAAGGCATTGTGTATGTCATGAAGCATGGCACATGGCGGGTGCCTTCCCTTACACGCCGGGTTTATCGATTCTTCAATGAAGGACAAGTCTTGGTTGAAGGCGCAATGGATGGAGAGTGCTAGAGGGCTTCTTTTGGTGTTTATGGGTCTATCGTCTTCTACCTTGGCTTCTGAGGGGGAGGCTTATTAGGAGCTGTTTTTTAGTGTCTTTGAGGCTACCACACGGCCTTTGATAGCGCCCATTGTGTCTCATGCCTTAACATCAAGGAGGAGGGAGCTTACGATCCTTGTGGAGCTAGCACAGGGCTTGTGCTAGTTCCACAAGAAACCATATCCTTGTCTTCACAATCTAGGCTTCCTTTTTTGTGCGTGCTATCACCCAGCGTGTGATAGCGCTATAAGGGTCATCTACTTCGTTGTATTGCTGTCCAAGGGAGCTTGATGTTCATCTTTGGGGTATTCGGGAGTGGTTTCAAATCATTTCCCACAATGGGTGAATCAATCAGATTGTCCGGCAGGTCTGGGCCCATAAGTTTACTTGTTGGCGTGTTAGCCAGAGTACACAGGTCAAGTTGCAGTTGGCTATCTGGTTTATGAAACTTTATGTATAATCACCCTATATTAATTTTATACTCTAACATGCTAATCACGTGCAACCCCGTTATCTATTTGCACTTGATCCATTTAGTGGTTTTCTTCTTGCCTTGTGTTGGAATTTATTTATTTTTAAATAAATTAGAGGGGACAGCAGGACTCAAACTTGTAGCCTCCACGTCAAGAATGGCTCCGATACCGTTTTAGAGAACTAAATAAATTAAAAACTTAAACTGGTAGTTGAAAGCACTATATTAACTTTCTACTCAAACATAGTTCAACCACAATTGGAGCCCCATAATAAAAGTAGTGTGTTCCCAACATTAGTAAGGCTTTCAGCTTCATCCACCCGACTTATTTCATGGGAAACAATAAACAAACGACCAGAGTATGCTTGTGCAGCCAAACAATTTTCATGACTATATCATTTTAGAGCTAGCTATGCAGGATCCTATTACATATAGTCTAGTCTCCGAGTAAACCTAATATATTCATCTACATTTGTTTACGACTCTAGGTTTTTAACTTGACATCTCTACCATATCTGATAGACTAATGTCCATCCAATTATCATCGCCTCATTGGCCAAGTGGTTTAAGGCTTGGGTTCCATACGTGAGGTCTCGTGTTCGAGTCACCTCAAGGGCGAATGATATTTATTTGTAGTGTGCGTGAGTTACTTAATAAAAACTTTAAAAAAAAAATGTCCATCCAACAACTTGTGCCACAAGATTGCCACAAACTTTAACATAGAAATAAGGGGAATGCATATTGAAACTAGACCAAAGGGAAAGCCTCATGATAAACCATCTCTTATATCAATTTAAAGGAATGATGACATGTTACACAACTATAAACCTTTCACAATCCATTTCACCCATCATGCAATTAAACCGTAGATTACTTTTTTCTAAATACCCTCAAGAAAATAACAGCAAGAGTTGCAACCAGTAGTATAAGTAGCCACTGATCAGATAGTAAATAGTAATGAATGTGTCCAATATTAATCAGAAAAACAAAATTAAGCATGTCAAAAATCCAGTATATATATATATAGTCTCAGCCAAACTTTGATGGTTTGAGACACAGCCAAGCCAATGAGGAGGTGCCACCTCAAAAATAAACTCTCATACCCGCTCCCACCCGGATCCATTTTCTTAGTGCCTTGGCCGAGTCTCAACCACTAATTGATTGGCTGAAACTCTCTCTCTCTCTCTCTCTCTCTATCTCTCTCTCTCTCTCTCTCTCTCTCTATATATATATATATATGCATAGTATGCAACCAAGTAATTTGACAAAGAAAAGGCATGCAAATATTTTGAAGTTGATTTAGAAAAACAAATATTCCAACCTGAAATTATCTATCGGAGCCAGTACACAATTCAAACAACCCGCAGCAACTCTTCCAGGAAGTTGTTTGTCGTGGAGCCACTTGTAATAGAGGCTACAACCATATAGGAAATAAAAGTTCTCAAGTCAGTTCCTCATTCATTTCAAAACAAAGGTGTGTGAAATCAAACAATTAATAGAAACAAATTGAGAACAGGAAAAGACCTCATTGTCAGAGTAATGTGGACTCTCATAATATTTAGTATATTCCGCACCATTTCCAGCTACATCATTAGGATCACGTGATGATGCCACTTTATCCTCAACTCTCTTTGATTTGGATTTCAATTTAGTAGGTGAAGCCCCGTTAAGTCCATCTTTACTCTCATTCGATACACATTTTTTTGCGCAAACCATCCCGTCAGCCACAGAAATTATTGGCTTGACGGCATCCGAATCAATAGCATTTCCCGTGGCTGAATTAGAGACCTCTCCAACAACCGGTTTCTCCCTCAGCTTACTCACCTCTTTGGAAACCAAATCGCCAAAAGAAGATGCCAGGGAAGCCGAATTGGACGCCTCGTCCTTCCCTTTAATCTCATTTTCCCGAACTTCAGCATCCGAGAAGCTACTATTAGAACAAGTCACATCCCTATCATGTGTATCATCCCCTTGATATTCCAATTCCGAGACCTCGCCCTCGGCCTCTCCCTCGGCCTCAGTCTCGGGCTCAGCCTCGGTCTCGGACCCGATTATCTGGGAACCCTCCCCGGGAGCATCTGCAGCAGCAGATGATGAGGGTTTCTTATCGAGGTCCTCGAAAGGACTGTTGTTGGCATCGAAGGCAGGGGTGCTGAACTCGTCGGCATCACCATCACTGTCTTGGGTTTTCACATTGCCAATCCCTAATGCCATTGATTCAATAAAACAACAATCCCAACAACAACAAAAAAATCGAAACGAAAAGAGCAAGAAGAGTCGAAAACAGGAGATGGGTAATTGGATTTGTAAAGAGAAAGTACCTGGAGGGTTGTTGTTGATGTTCTGGGATGATGATGGGTTGCGGCGATGTCCCGGAGTCCTCTTTTTCTTGCCGGATTTTCTCCTTTTAGGACCTGATGGCATGATTAGGAGATGATCGGAGCAGAGGTCTCCTCAATCTTCTCTCTCTCTCTCTATCTGTGTTTTCTCTGTAAATTGTAAAATACAAAGACAAACCTTGAGGATCAGATTCAGGGCTGTTACATTACATTACATTACATTACAGAGATGACATACCGTTTAAACCAAAATTATTAAGGAAATTTTTGTTTGTCGCTATATTAATAAATGTCTATAATTATTAAGGAAACATGATGACGTGTCAATAATAAGTGGTATTTGGTACTCACGATGATGTTTAGCTCATCGCTCGTCCTACCATCTTCGTAAATGGAGTTGTCATTTCTACGTACTGATGTGTCTTCTTCTTCGAATCTTATAATAAGGTGATTATATTTCTGATACACAAAATTCAATGAGTAAATTAGATTCCAAAACAAAAAATGGGATCAATTTTGGTATTTTACCTTTATTTAATTGAATAATAATAAAAAAAACATTTTGGGTGTTTTCTTTGACCGCCAAGAGAAAGTAGAAAAATAAAAAAGAAGAGGAGAAGTGGCGTGGGGAAAAAGAAAAAAGAAAAGGAAAGTGTGGTCTGTAAGTTTACGATCACAATCAATTTAGTGAAGTATGACTCCAGCGGAACAAATCATAGTTTGAGAACCTCAGCGGAACACTCCTATACTTCAGGGTGGAACAGGACGAGATGATATAGAGATTATCCTTATCAATGATTTACTAATTCAAATATTAAGGGATTGATATGAGTTAAGAGTTCTATTGTCAATTGATCACTATCTCTACTTTGTTATTTAATAGACTCTTAGGTCATTAGTTAGGTAGTCGAATATTTGGGTTTAGGTTTAGTTATTAGTCGGGTTTTCCATCTTTCTGTATTCATTCTCTCTTTGAAGATTGCTGTATTGGTAATTCTTTTCTCATTCTCGATCTCAATCTTCTCTCTATAAACTGAGTACTCTCTTCTCTCTCCCGAAGGTTGCTGATTCGGCAAAATTTTATCTTCTTCTCATGTATTAGTTTGGAATCATTCGATAAAACTATCTAATGTTCTCGTATAGTTATCCGTACAATTTCATGCTTGTACCAAATGGTGCTTACATTGCCCTCCTGCACTATAAAAAGATCATGTGTGCTATCAATTCAACAAAGCTCGCTATTCCGGATTTTGATGGATCTAATTTGGACTGCTATGAATGGATTTGTCGCCGTTAGTAGATCCGCAATCACTTGAATCACAACATCAAACTAAGGGTGATCAAAAGACAGCAAGAGTACTTGTCATCACTGCCAGTTTCTCCACCTTCGGTGATATGGTTGTCGCCGGTGTTCGATTGCAAAAGTGGCGTGGGGAAAAAGAAAAAAGAAAAGGAAAGTGTGGTCTGTAAGTTTCCTAATTTGTTTGGTTTGGTCCCTTCCTTGATTCTTATATAATACTACAGTTCCTCTTGTTTTGAAATTTGAAATCTCTCTCTTTCCCGCCTTCCTTCAACCAGATCCAAAAATCAAAACCCTAATCATCATCATCATCATGTTCCAAACCAGAAACCAACAGGAATCGAGCTGCTATATCCCCATTCCTCCATCTTCATCTTCCTACATTCGCTACTTTCAACAATCATGGCTCTCTCCTCATGATCCCACTCTCCAATCCAGCTGTTATGTCCCCATTCCTCCATCAACATCATCCTACAATCAATACTACCATGACGATGAACAAGACCAAGACGAATTGGGCGAAACTGATTCTTCAGGATCACCTTACAATCGATACGATGAAGAAGACGAAGAATTCGGCACAATTGATTCTCCAGGATCAGCCGCTTCCACCACCAACGCTCCATTCTCCAATTTCCTCAAACGACATCGTTCTGAAGATGAAGATCATGAAGACGGAGATGGTGAGCAGCAGAGAAAGGGAGTCGGAAAGCACTACAAATTCATGGAAACTTGTGGTGCCAGCACTTGGAGAGACAAGGCCAAGGCGCTGAAGACGGAGTACATGAACAGCTTTCGCAATAACAAGACAGCAACAAGAAGATGCAACAATGGTGAAAGATTGAGGGCTAGAGTTGAGGAGTTGAAGAAGAGATGGATGGAACTGCAAGAGGCACAAGCTCGAATCGACCTAACGCGGGCTCGCCTCTTTCAAGATCTCATCTCCTTGCGCTTCGCCTATCACTAAATTCAATCCTTGCAACTTATGATGATCTCTTCTACAAATTTAGGAGAGTTCGGGTTATTGATATCTCGACCGCTTTTCAAGTCACTTGACATTCTTATTCATTTTTTTTTCTCACATAGACATAATGATTAATGTTAAACAACCATCTCCTGTCCCAAACACGATTAATCCCATTTTTATTTTCGGGATAAGACATATCAAGTGAAAATTTTTACATGTGCTCGGATCATTCACCAGAGCCACATTTGTTTCACTGCATACATTACGTTACAATTCAACAATGACGCCAAACTTTTAACAAGAAAAGCGTTGCAACTGTCTAAAAAACACGATTCAAGCAAAAGGAGACAGAAAGAAAGAATGGTGGGAGCCAAAGTTAAACTTTTATTTAGTTGAAAAGCAATTCTCGGACTAAACAACTATATTTGATGCTCCTAGATGACCACCTCGACTCGACAAAAGGGAAACAAAATATAAAGAATGAAGTTACGACCCCGAGAGCCAAAAGTAAAATCACATGTACAAAGAGCAGGTAGTGGTCATGCATCAAAATTACCCCCTCTCGTTTCGGCTAAAGTATTCCTGGTCTGCTCTAACAAGACGCCTCTGAAATTCAGCCCACTCGTTTCTGCACCTAGCTCTGACCTGTCAAAATGAGAGCTAGATTACATTTCTAAAATCTTTACGCTTATTTGTATGATAAAAATAGAATGGCCAAAATAAATTCAAAATGCATCGCACGGCAATTCCATTATCCTTACCCCATCCCTGACCTGTGGAGAGAAAAAACACAAACACAAGAAAGCTAGTTTAGAGACCTTTTTGGATTAGTTTTTATACAAAACATCACGTATATACTGTAAATAAATACTATGGCAATAACATCACAAATATCCATACCCCTTCTGGCGGAGCTTTCCCTTGCTCCAGTGCACCCTGAATTTTCATACAGAATAAGTTAGGTGATCTAATATCAAATACTTTAATGCACTTGAGCTCCTCAGCCCCATGTGCCCCCCAAACATTTATCACTCAAGCGTAACCTTCTAGAGCTTGACTAGTTGATTTCTTTTTTTAGTACACAAAACGGTACAGCCAAACTATGATGTTGGTGAAAGAAATCGACTGCTTTGAAGAGTGATATTTTAGAAAATGAGAATAGTTTTCTAATGAAGCAACATGCTCTTGATATTCAACATGACGTTGGACACCAAATTATGAAGAGGACAAAAGAGACTGAGGGAGAAAGCAAGTATTTGTAAAGAATGCGAGCCAACTAAATTTCGGCTTAGATTTCTTTTTCATATCCTATTTCTACATGCTACCAAAGACATTGCAACTATATGACTAAAATTTTAACATATAACTTTTTAACCTTATTATCAGTTCTACCAGCCATTCTAGTTCAGTTAACCATGGAACCATGTTCACAGATTCACTAATACAAACTTGGTTGCAAGTTGCAATTTCTACAAAAGATCATGTTTTCATGCTTTAACAAAATGTTTAAGTAAATCCTACTAAACTTGCAATATTGAAAGGGGAGAAAAGATTTTTCTCAATCAACAAAATTGCAGGTTTGTAGAGTTAAGTAATGACTTACCAGATCACCAAGAGTAGGAATTGTTTGATGAACTATCCATTGTGAATCAATCACGCCAATTTTTTCATGTGCGGGCTGTGGAAACAAATGAAACATCAATTGAACAGCCTTAGCTTCTAATTTCTTATTAATTATTTGTTAAGTAATATAGTTTCCCTCTTGCACCCAAGACTAACATAGTCTGAAACATATTGAAGAGTCCATCTATCAATTATCCAAAAGCTTACGATACTATCAAGTATACGATACTATGAAGTTATTTAAAGAAGAAAAAAAAACTAAAAAGATAACACTAACCTCCACGCATCTTCTGAGAGCAAAATCGATGCCCCACCCATGCACCAAATCATTCTACAAGCACATTATTAAGCGTCGTATGATTCATATCAGTATAAAGGATTGTTAATGTGGCACTGAGCATAATACACAAATAAGGATACAACATACCTGAATCATATGCCATACACAACGCCATGCTTCCCGAGAAAAGACAGGAGCCATAATTTCTACAAACCTGAAAAAATGAAAGAAACCCTACTGAATAATTATCACTTATTCACTTGCTATATTCTATTTGTAGAATTAATACATTCCAATCCTTTTAAATTTCAGAATTCAGATAATACATAAAGAGAGACAGAAAACCTACTGAACTTGCCCAGCCCCCACCCAAGGTTTTTCATTCAAGAATAATATTTACTTGTAAGCTAACATATCAAAATCCATAACCTAGACATTCAAATGCACAAGGAAGCTAACTAGTCTAAGCTGACCTCACCTGAATATATATATTCAAACCTATCATTCCTTTGCATTGTATGCAACTTTATAATAAAGGTGTCAATGGAAAGAACTTTCACGAACCAGGCTAGCCACACCAAATGTTTTAATTTGTTGAGACGAGTCAACTATAGATCTCTGTGGGTGTGTGTGTGTGGGGGGGGGGGGGAGGAGAGAGAGAGAGAGAGCATACGCTGCACAAGGAGGCAGGTTTGGGTCACTGCACCAGCCAGGTTTCTCTTCTGTATTCCTGTAAACCAATCCAGAAATGAGGAATTCCATAAACAATTTCCAATCAGTTATAGGTTGATCATATCAGTGTGGGAAGAAAGAGCTTACTTATGGAATTCTTTGTCACCTCTCCTCTTTGTCATCTCCCATGTCAGTCCATTATTGGGCTCAATACCTGGTTGAGAGATCTCAAGGCCATGTTTCTTAACCAACTCCATATATCTGGTGTATTGCATGGACAAGGAAAAATTATGTATTGAACTTGACAAGTTAGTATGTCCACTAATCAAGGACTTACTTATCTGCATCGAAGTGTTCTACTCCAAGATCTTCATCCCAGATAAAGATATAGTCATAAGCTGCTACAATATCTGGATGTAAAAACCTTTTTGCATACCACCTGAAAAATATAGACATCTAATAGTGAGAATAAGATGGAACAACATTGTTAGTAATACAAAACAACTTGAAATTCCAGGATACTTGCCATTTTGCTTGTCTTCTTACACTGACATGAATTGCCCTCCTTGACCACTCAAATTGATCCCATTCCGTTGTATGGCCATCGTAATGAAAAAGCATAATTGTGAAATTGTCGGAAAACTACATTAAAAATAAGAATGCAAACCTCAGTATCCATGTAATATCAAAACCAATAAATGGAAAATTGAAATTATCACTTGATAGATACCTTCTTAACGGCTGCATCAATGTTATCTTTCTGCTTAATGCCCACAGTAAAAGTAACCAAATACTTGGGCGTTTTCTCCAGATCCTGCATGTTTCAAGACATATTTATCATAATTACTCCATTCTTAGGGCATCAAATTAAACTGCATGCATTATAAACAAAAGCCTAAAATTTAACTATTCAGTAATGCATACACAAAGAAACACTAAAGCCAGAATTTGCTTATTTCAATGTTTTTATTACATGAAATATTTGCATAAACTAAAGACCTGATTCGATCAAAGAGAAAATAATTAACTACCGATCTTTAACATTTTGAATGCATGGGCTAAAGAATGTAGATAAGGAACTGTGCAATAATTTTAGTTTTTTGCAAGCTGACCGTTGCAATTGCCATCTGTTACGAAAACATAAATAAAATATAATTATTTTATAAGGAATTCTCGTAGATTATGGTGGGTGCAATAAGCTTTGCTAGCTAAGTAATAGCAATATTAATAGAGTTACCAACTTATTCTAATATTTAAGATAATGGCATATGGTTACAAGCCCTAAGCCCAAAGGTTGTCAGTGACTATGATTGTTTACCTCACTAGGTTCACCCCATAATCTTCGCATATATAAATCAGACTTTGGCACGACTATTCCTGGAGGCAACAGCTCTGCACCACGTGGATTTGATGGAACATATATCTGATAGAAAAATAAGGAAACCATAAAGAGCCAAACTTTAGGCTTATATCAAAACTAATTCAAATTCACATCAGGAACAATTTTGTTTACTAATATCTCAAACAAAGTTTTTATTCAAGTTAACGAGCTCCAAGTATTAAAATAATTATCTTCTTCTTTGTACAAGAAATAAACAGACATGTTTTCTGCTCATGCTATCATACAAGCACACTTCGTATTTCCTTGTTAACATTGCATGATTATTAGTTCTATAGAAATCCTACTACAATGTGAACATTTAGATCCTGTATTGCCCTCGTACCAGTGTTAGCATTTTAGTTTGAGGTATTAATGTAATTGTATTGTTCAAACCGTAAACTGCTCTATTACTATGAGAATTAAAAAGGCAATATGAGTGGTCATAATAAGGGTATCATGTCAGTATAATCTGCCTATGATATCAAGAACATGACAGCAAAATGAGATAGACATAGATCAGGAGCATATAGAGAAAAAGGAAAGAATACGGAGTAAAAGCAAGGATGAGGATGACAGAATGATGAAACCAATTGTTGCTTCTCAAAGGGAGATATGCGCAGTTATATGACCGGGCTGGCTGATCAGAAGTGATTATATATCCAAAAACAGGGACCCTAGGTACCTTAGGAACACGGCGCGATCCAAAATCTTCAAGACGTACATCAGGACTAGCGGATATGGCGCTAACATTTTCATTGGGGATATCAAGAGAAGATGTGAAGCCTTTAGGTAAGTTAATCTGCAAGAGTAAAGAAGAAAATCAAAAGGATGATAGGTTTCTGATAAAATAAATGTAAAGGAAAACATACCCTGGTGAGAGATACTGATGGAAATGAAGCACCGATAACAAAACCTAAGATAATTCCCAGAATAGTTGAGATGATAACTCTGGTACTATCATTTGATCTTTTGTTAACTCCACTGCAACCAAAAAAAATTAGTACTAATGGTGACTAATATAAGAATAGAGAGTTCCAGAGAGTGGCCAACAATGATTAAAAAACAGGAAATAAAATGAAAATGAATACGAGGTTTATGATGATATTCTCATACGGTAACTGTTAATAGTAAGTATAGACATGTATAAACTAATGAACATGATTCATACCTGCGGTGCATCAACCCCATCTTGTTCACCTTATTTAGTATCCGATACTCTAATCAAAAGGCTCCACGCCAAAGAAAGATCATTCCCTTTGAAATCTTAAGCAAACGTGGCACTATCCAATCTCCAAAAAGCAGATGCAATCCTCAAGAAATATAACCCCAGACGGTGATGATGCTTCTAATTTGAAGAGGAAAACTGTACTCAAGTAAAGGAGTCTGGTTATCAGAAAAAATCATTATTTTTTCCATGTTCAACATTTGGAATAGTAGAGTGCTCTAATCCTATATGACAAGAATTACCAATGCATTATAGAAGAGCTGACAAAAGGTAACTACAAAAGCCGTTCTGAGAAAAATCAAAGTAGCTTTTGGTATTTTTATGCCTACATTAGATTTTAAAAGCGTTAGAAGCACAAGCTCAGCTGCCTTTTCAAGGTTTTTACTTATTGTTTTCATGCGTATACAATTTGCTCTTTAACTATTGAAACTAATTTGACAAATATATGCATCGTCCCGAACCGCACACCAATCTTTACCATCAAACTAATACAAGTCTGCATCAATGCTATGATAATCTAATTTGCATTGCACCTATGCAATGTATCAGTCACAGTTGGGCCATCCATTAAAGAATATGCAACATATTCTTACAAATTACAACTACAAAACACAAAAACATCAAATCTCCTCTGGAATACAGCATGCACCCAACATATCAAACTGGAAGCGTTGAGGTGAAGCAAATAATAACATCAAATAATAGTTAGATTTAACATATCAAACTGTGGGATCAAAGGTGAAGCAAACCAATAAAATAGTCCTAACCCTAATCTCCAATTAAAGCCAAATTCAACAATTTACAGAATTTGCATGAAATCTAGCAATGCAAAAAAAAAAAAAAAATTACAGATATACAAGAAGGTAACTTATTATGTGAAATACGAATGCTTTCATTACCAGAAAATAGTGAGCGTTTCTATGATAGAAAGTGAATCTAAATCTCGTAAGAAAATGAACAGTTCGACACAAATACACACAACAGCTTCCATCTATATATAAATACATCTCACAAAAAGGCAAAACGAATCATAAACTTTTGGAATGACACATGAATTCATCAAAAGGTTGAAGCAACGGAAAAGTGAGTGAGCGAAAAAGGCTTCAATGACAACTCAACAAAAGGCAGCAAAAGCAAAACAGCGCATGATGGAGGGAGATCGAGGTGTTACCTGGAAGCGTTGAGGGAACCGAGGCGTCGCCGACAGAGAATTGACGGCGACGACCACGGCGGTGACGGTCGGAGGAGGAGCAGTAGAAGCGAGCAGAAGCAGGCGTCAAATTTGGGACCCGATCGAGAAATTGGGGATGTTTTGTTTTGGGAATTCTTTATTTCAAAATTTCAAACTGATCTGGGATTGTGCTTTCTTATATATATCACAGCCAAATCCTATTTTGGTCATCACATTTAGTTGAATATTTAAATAGGGACATCAACTTTTATTTTGTTAAAAATAAGGGCACAAATTTCCCATTTAAATCAAATGAGTCATCTTCATTCACGGTGTTAAAGTTCAGTTCTTAAGTGTTTGTTGTTTTTTTTTTTTTTATCGGCAAGCAGTATTTCGTATTAATAATCCAAAGGATTTAGATAAACATTGCCATGACTTTTCTATTAAGATGGGCGGAGTAGTCCCTAACGATCCAGGAGAGGAAAGCCATACTCTCCAAGAACGCGACTCTGAGATTTAGGCTGCAACTTTCTCGGCATTGAGCCGGTGAATAGTATCTAGAATGAGGCACTCGGGTTCATTTGATTTGGCTCCTAATTCCTGGCAAAATTTCCAAAAAATTTCGGCTTCTGAGACATCAGTCCTGTTTTGAATTCTTTCGCGCTCAACCTTGTTTTGAAATATTGCACGCTTAGGGATTCTCTTGATTAGTGGAGCCCGTTGAAGCAATTTAGGTAATTGTGTGGTGATAATAGAGGGACAAGTTTGTGTTGGGACGGGGAGCCCAGAAACTGTCGCTTCGGAATCTCTGTCACTATTTACTGCTGCAAGATTTGGGGAGTCCAAAGGAGCATTCTCTGAATGTGCACTGCATTGGTGAGTGTGTGCTGTTACAGCTGTTTTATTGATGACTACATTGGTCTCTTCGGAATCCGCAACCATTTCCACGTGACCCGAGGAGGCGAGTTGACTCGGTTGTTCCGACTTCGATGTTGAGTGGTGTGGCTGTTCGGATTCTTGATGATCGGCGACGTCGGAGAATTTTTTCGGGGAGCAAGGTCGAGAACGAAGACTTCTTTCCCTCGACGCACTCGATCTATCCGTGTACTGCTCCATTGATTGGCCTCCGTCCATTTGCACTGGTATGTCACTGATATTGCATTCATTGATTGATACATAAAAGAAGGCGGTTCCCACCTTGAGCCTCACATTCCGGCGAAGGCGATCCATATCAGTTGTATGCACTAGAACGAAACCGTGGTCCAGATTTCTTCAACACGAGTGCCCTCCTCTATCATCAAAACTGTCCCACAAAAATTCGCTAGGTTGAAGAAGCTATTTTCTCACCAAGCGTGTATCGGAACGCCGGAGAAGCTTACCCAACAGAAACGTCCTCCACTGCGCTTGAATCGGAGCCAATCCGTGAAGAAAATGAAGAACTGCGACAACCAATCCCAATTGTTTAGTTGCATTTCATTGAAAGTTCCTTCATGATGGAATGATAAGAGGAACGTCCTGTTTCCCAGTGCATGAACATCGATATCATGCACTCCTTCCATGCTAAAGCTAGATTGCAAGAAGCTCGCAGAAACATTTCTTTTGGAGACGACAATTACACACCACCGCAACCACTAGAGCAATGTGTGTGCAATGAAGCCCGGGCATTGTGGTGTCCCTGATCGACCCTCGTCACTGGAGCCTATCACCGCATCCCTGAATGTTACACCAGGGAATGTTCTGTCACGTCTGGGTGAGGTGGTCTCATCGGAACCCAAGTGTATTGCTTTTTTGGGGTTCTCTTTCTTTGTCAAATTTGACTTTGAGCCTTCTTGTTCTTGTTGCTGTTTGGTGTTGTTCTGGCCGGTGGTGGCCTCATTATACTGGTGTGTCTGGTTGTTGTTGTTGCCTGAGTTTCGGCTACGCCGGAGATCCCTTTTTGCAAAGTCCACAATGATGGCTCTCTCCAACAAACTAGTTCCATGAAATATATTAGAGACTCTCATGGCTTCCTCTCTGCTGGGGATGGAAACAAAGCCATATCTTTGACCCTTCTTGTTTGTGCGGTGGCTAACTGAACAGTCGAGAACATCAGTTCTATTTTTGAAGATGTTGCGTAACCAGTTTTCAGTCATATGCTCTGGGAAGTTCCCGACGTATAAGGTGGTTGGCGTTTGTTTATGTGGTGTCGCTGTTTTTTGATGGTATATGTGATTTGGGTTGTTGCCGGGAGGTGATGAAAAGTGTGGTTGAGAAGAAGGCTTGTTCAGGGTTGTGGTTGAAGGTTGCATAGGAGTCTTGTGGTTGGTGAAGGTTGACGGTGATGGTTGGCGGCAGGACTATGGGTGCTGGTGGTGGATAGAGAGAGGTGAGAACACTTGCTCCATCATCTCTCATAACTCTACTTTTGAAGAAGGCGAAATTTGATAAAAAAAAATGTTAAAAGACCAAAGCAGGTTGGGCCAAGTGGTTTAAGCGCTTTGGATTTCCTTAGAGGTCTCAGGTTCGAGTCTCCATGCATGCGGTATCCTGTTGTGTAGGTCAACTGATAAAAAAATGTTAAAAGAGTATAAATTTATGAAACGGTGAAAATTGACATTAAGATATAAAAATATGTTATATTATTGATAACTTATTTTTGGGCTAAAAAATCAACAATGTTGAAGTGAAAGTCAAATCGATTTGAAGTAATATCAGGTTGGCCATGTAATTTTTAACATATCGATAAAAAAAATGCTTCAACTACAGGTCAAGTCAAATATTCTCTTTTCTCATTTTAGAACTTTTTTGAGTTACTGGTGCTTCAAACCTCATTCATAAACAAGTTCTTTTAAGGAGTATGGTAGGAAGTTTTACTTAAGTCACCTATTTTACACATCCTTAAAAGAGAAAGTAATGTTATCAAACAAGCTCTAACTACAATGACTAGGATGACAAGTGTAATTTTTTTAAAATAAAATGAGTCACGTCAACTACTAACGCATGCCAATGCATGTGACTACCATTATTTTTAAATGGGATAATTGCAGATGCACCCCATAAACTTTGGCCTTAATGTAAATGCCTACCTACAGCTATTATGCTAAGCAAATACCCCCCATAAAGTAACTACATTATAAAACGACAAAAATACCCTTTAAATTGTACTCATTACTCTCAATTTGACCCTCCTTTCTCTTTGGTTCTTAAAAACCAATTTTAAGATCTCTTTTATAATCACTGGAGCTTGCCGTTTACGATCCATAGATCAGCACCGGAGACGAGCAGTTGTGCTCAGATTCGCCTCAACTTCGGCATCATCCGACACTCCGGTTCCATTCCTTGTCCACATTTGCTTGAGCTTGAGAAAATTTAATTTTTGAGTTTGATTATTTAGTTATTTGGATATTGGGTTTGATTCATAAGTTTAATTTTGAATTTGTATTTTTGCATTATATTTTGAATATTTAGATCTTGGATTTTAATTTGTAAACATTATGTTTTTCTGCATTTAAATTTGTTTGTATTGTATCTGAAAATATCCAGATCCAGTTGCCGGGATTTGTGAATGTTTTTTGTTGCAAAAATGACAAACTAAATGTTAGTATGAAATTAAGTTAAAAAAATTCACAAACAAATTGAGAGCAAACTATAGATCATACAAACTAGGTTTATTCCGGCGAAAATGCAAAATCCGGCAAACTCTCTAGGTTCCGGTCACTGTAAACCTAGTCCGGTTATCGGAATCTTCAAACATTGAAGATGTACATTAAATGTTCATCTATAATCATCACAAGGGTAAAATTGGTATTTAAAAATAATAAATTGTCATGTGCAAGAAATGTGAGGAGAGATGATATCTTTCAGTTACTTTTAACTGATAGAATGGGTTTAGGAAACTTTATGCATTTACATTAAGACTAAAGTTTATGGGGTGCATCTGCAGTTACCTCTTTTTAAATTAGTCCTTATCTGACACAGTTCAACAAGGACAACTTGTAGACTTTCTATTCCATTCCTTCCAAAACATTCTCTCACAGTTAAATCCAACCCGATAGTACATACGAACAAGCCTACAATCAATACTCATCATTTTGTCATACCCTCCGTCGTCATGAGTTAATTCAAAATTGTTTTATTATTTGAGAATTTTTTTCATCTTTAGGTAAAAAATATCGGTATTCAGGTAGTTTAAGAATTTTGGTAATGCTTGGTTGGACAGGCTTGGGGGATGCCTTGCCTAGTGCCCCCGGCTTGATGAACTGGGTAACTCCCAGTCACATAAAGTTTTTACTCTACAGTCAAAATTCTTTGGTGGAGGTCATGGATGTTTCCATGTTTTACTTAGATTATTTCCTCGTTAGGTGGTTAGTTTGGGTATTTTCGAATATTTGTGTTTCCTTATTCTACTATGTAATCCCTAATTTTATTCAATAATGAAAGTTGATAGTTCAAGGTCAAAAAAATAAAGAATTTTGGTAATGAATAACCACTAATATAGTTACACCTCATTAAAATGTTGGAACCAACGGCTTCCACAAATAATGTGGAGCGGGTATGAGTGACATTTTAATGAGGTGTCATATCCTCATTAGTTTGGGTTAGTCTAAAACAAAATAAGTTTGGCTCATATTTCTTTTTCTAATATAATATATAGGTATCGTTTGTGAACTCTTTTTTGATAAGGGAAAGTTGAGGTAATAAGAGCAAGTTGATAGTCAAACTAAAATCCATTGTTTGGTAGGAAAGTGGGTGAGAAAGTAACATTCCCGAGTTGGATAATTTTTCCACATACATGTAAATCTAAAATCCCATGAGGAGGTGAGATTTTAAAATCCAATATACTTTTCTCAAGTGGTGGGAAAGTCACGTTACTGTAATACCCTTCATTTTTTATACTATACATCCATAATGTCCTTAGTTTTCCAAAACTTTAACTCATGTTAAGACTTAAAATAAAAAATATTTGTTTCCCATCTTTCAATAAATTATAAATTAAAATTTTAATATCATAAACATGAAATCAAATCAAATATAATTAGGAATACATTTAAATAATTGAATATTTATAATATAGCAATGTAAGATATTTAGTCTATTTTTTGTTATTTAAATTTGCATATGGGTCAACATAATTACTTATACAATTAAAACAAAATAAACATGATAAATTGAAGGGATAATTAAGTAATTATTCAATATTTTCCGACTATTTACTTCTTTTTTGAAATTTTTAGCCAAACTTGATATTCACTTTCCACAACTCAGGATTCTGCATTTCCCCTCTACTTTCCGATATGTCAAATGCTCTCATCAATTTTCCCGAGAAAGTTAACATTTTTAGAAAATTCACTTTCCCGTTGCCAAACAATACCATAGAGAAAAATGAATCTAACCCTAATAAAATTTGACTTAGTTTAAGCCAAACCAATGAGATAGTGCCACCACATTAAAATTCACTTTTACCCACTTAAATGAATATGTGCGAGCAGAGCGATCCGCATGATTCAAACATTTTAATGAAGTGTCACGACCTTAATGATGACTTAACCTAAACCAAATAATTCTTGGTTTAAAATCTTTGCTCACACACACACACACACACAGAGGTTAAGGATCCTAAGTCAAAAATTATTTGGCTTAGGCTAAGCCATCAATGAGGTGATGACACCTCATTAAAAATAT
>JAYMTF010002060.1:0-19806 GCA_036897485.1 Pelargonium nanum | reverse complement strand
GCACTTGGTCTTGAAGATCTTCTCTCCGGCCTTGGGGTTAGCGGGAGGAGCTTCGTCGAACGATGCCATGGCTTATTTACTTCAACAAAGAAACCTGATCTCTCTGAATCTCAGGAAGATTTCGATCTCCGCCGATCAATGCGGCTACAAACTACGGCCGAACAAGGAGCTCTCTCTAGGGTTTGGTGGTTTGCTTGTTTGCAAAAGAACTGGAACCCGCCTCGAAATATACAAATGACACACGCCGATTTGAATGAATCTGATGGTGGCCACGCGTTTGCTTCCTGCAATGACTAATATGCCCTCTATTAAATTCTGTTTTTACAAGAATGAGTGACGTACTCTCTTTCTCTCGGAGCTTTCTAGAAAGTTTGGTGGCTGATATTGACTGCACGTGCCAGGGAGTTGCGGCTTGTCTACGGAGCCACAATATTCTGATTCGTTGAATCCGAACCAGTGTTTATTCATTTAATCACACCCGTTGTTTTCTTTTTCAGAGACAACGGTCCAGATTGACTGAGAACATTGTGCTTCCGGAAGGAGGGCACAATAAAATGCAGTTACTCCGAAACTCAAACTCAGCCGAGTACAAAATTGTGAACTCCAGCTGAATCTTTTGCAGTCGTCTTGAGCTCGATTACATCTCGATACAATCAAAGTGTCATATACTTAATACGTCAAATATTGTTGGTGACGCAATAGTGTATTTATAAGCTCGTTCGAAGTCGGGTTGAACACAAAAATGTCAAGCCAAACCAATTTTTTTACGCTCTTCTTGAGTTTGATTGCATCCTGATATTATCAAAGCGTAGACATTATACATCAAATCCTGCAGGAGACACATTAACATCGTATAATGCTAGAAAACTGTTAGAATTGTTTACTTCAAATGTCTATACAGACGTACGTATTTTTACAATGATGTATCTAAAAATAAATAAATAATTTGTTTGTTTGATAAACTAATGTTTTGAAGGAGATTATAAAAATCTTATATTTAAATTGTTTGAAAGTTATTGTATAAATATGAATTCATTAGACGATATTAACGATATCGTTGTATGCATATATCTTAAATAAATAAAAAGGTATAACATAAAAATTTAAATACAAATATTAACGATATTTCATTTTGATCTACTTATTGTAGATAGTCTACAACACTAGAACGTTCTACAATATATAGTAAAAATATGTATCTTCAAATATCTTAGAACTATTCATATCACATCCGAGTCTATCGACAGAAATACAACTATAAAACTAAAACAATTTACCCACATAATTTAAACATTTATATTTATATGTGAGATAGATCAATATATTTCTTTACGAGTCAATCATACTATATATTTTTGGTCATCTATTTTTTGGGTAACATAACCAAAATAATATCAATCCTACCCACTATAGCTTGAGGTTATTTTTTGTTCTTTGTTCTAACAAATAAACATTTTTAGCTTAATATCCATAGACATTCAAGTAGCCAAGTAGACCACTCAAGCAAATACAAAGCTTCTAATATAATTCCAGAAACAATCTGACACATTTTTCTACTTAATCAGCATGCCTCCAATATATAAAATGCAAGTAAAAAATGGATATCAAAATGATACAGAAGAAAAATACAGATCATAAAATCTGATCAAGAAAAACCAACACATCTAAAATATCAAAAACAAACCAATAATAAAATCCTTATTGAAGCTAAAAAAAAAACACTTTACAATCAGTTTTCACATCACCACAAAATTGATATTCACGAGTTCTCAGTTTCTTGTGCTTTGCTACTTATGGTACCTGACCATGTGTTTGAGGTCGCATAGGCCAGCCAAGGAGCGGCGGAGGTGACACTGGTGGGGTTGCATCCCGACCAGGAGAAAAGAGGCTCAACTCTACATATGCTCCTGTCGAAGGACCATCTTTGGCTAGAGTCCGGAAGGAAATTGATCCACGCTTAGTTGACGTGTCCGAGTTTCTTCCAGGGCTCATTCCACTGCTTCCTTCGAGATGGCTCTGGTTAGCAATAAGAGAAATGGTTTCGTTCTGATCATAACTAACCTCCCTCCTCCTAGCTTCCATGTCCTGGAGACTCCCCAAGGCCAAACAATCCGCAACTGGACAGTACACAAGCAAGCAAATACACACTCCAGCACAGCATAAAAGAGCAAGAAAAGCCGAGAAAGCAAGAGCTTCAAACATAAAATGCTCGGGTTTTGATAAAACGGATAAACCAAGTAACAGAACCCTTAATGGAAGGAAACTTGAAACCGAGAATATTAATGTGTAAACTCTCTTCTGCAGACCCTTGTTGATGACCAACTTCAGAATGTGCCTCCCAAGCCAAAACAAGTAGATTGTGAGGATAGTAACAAAAACCCCAAGGAGAATGGTACTCAATAAAGGGTATGTGCAGAAGGCAATCTCATCATTGTTTGCCATTGTAGCTGATGTAGCTGTGCTCGTGAAATAATGTGGCAAATTACGAATGTAACCCGTATCCTTGTGCAGTTGGGGTCCAATGAAGATAATAACGAGCTGAAGAACAAACACTGGAACGCAATATAGAAGAATGTAACCTGCTGTTTTCCCATTCCAGTTTCGACTCAGAATCCCTGATTCCATTTTCTGTAAAGGTGCGCGAAGCAGAAACACAAGGGTGAGGAACAGGCACGGTTCTGCAAACCCCAGATTCGAAACAATATAGCATTTGCAGACAGTTTCCTGCCATTTCCAGTTAAGGGCATTCAACACCCTTCCGTCGCGTCTCAACACGCTCAGACGGATGATCTCACCCACACCCCACCAGATTGCATACAAGATGAATGAGATTCGTATGATCCAAGGACCACTAAAATAACTTAGTTGAATGAAGCCTTGACTACGAATGCGGGATCTGAAGTAAAAAGAGTGACCAATGCAGAGCAAACCAAGAAGAATCAGCAGAGCTACTAAGCATATCGTCACCACACCGAATGCATCGGCAGCAATTCTCGTCAGGGGCATTACCCGAAGCACAGATTCCACGCATACTCTCTACCAGCATGGATACAAAAAGTCCTCTGATTGTGAACACGCTTCCCACTTGGTATTAATGAGAATAGCATAAGTTTCCAATATGATTTAGAGGATGATTCCCTTTAATCCCCAAGTGAACATATGAGATTACTTGTGATGACACCTCAGTACCTTTCCCATCTTTAGAAAGTCGGATAAAAAAGACATGCGCATTTCATAAATCACCCAATCCAAAACTGAATTCAGTATGCTCAGTTCTAGTTCAAGCCCACAAATCAGAAAGAAAGATCCTTCCTGTTGGGGCTCTTAGTACTATACTGCAACCAACGACCTAAGACAGAGATAACAGTAAATCAACCATACGCCTAGAGGAAACAAAAAATAAGACAATATAAAAACTTCTGTAATACTTTGCTGTCATACAATTTAACATTATAGAAAATACATCAAACTTCATTTTTAAACGGAAAATTTTACCATGAGAGAAATAACAAGATCCTAAACAATAATCATTACAAACTAATATTTAAACCCAGTTAAGTAAATGATACAATGCATAGACAAATTAAAGCTTGAGAATGACTAACTGTAAATAAAGAATAGATAAATTATATGCATAACTTACATCGAATTCATGGTCATTGATTAAACTTTTCACATAAAAAAGGCAAACCGAACTCCATGAAAGAAAAATAAACAAGACCATAATGCACAACATTACAGAGTTAAACAGTTCCGACAGAGGCCTCCTCATTTATAATGCACAACAATAGATTATTAATTTAGGATTAAACTAAAATGAGCGAGCCAATTTTAATACAATTTTTTAAAAGCTGACTGCAACTAAATAAGAAACATATCCTGAAGTCTATGTGCATGACACACTAAAGAAGATAAGTAGAATGTACTTAAATTTATGTCTCAAGCTATGCGAGCAATAATGTATTAATTGATAATTATGTAACAGTAGTTACTAGTCAGAGTTAGCACTTGATAACTAGTCAAAGATGTATAGCTCATTAAATGATTTCACAAACCGTGTCTCCAATGTGTATAGCAGATAATAAAAACATCTTTAAGTGCAACCACTAACAAATAAGAATTTATACCATATTTATTTTGTATGTTAAGTGTCAACCCTAGCATGTACAAGTTAGAGTTTTTATAAAGACAAACTACTCCATTTATTTAAACATGCCTCGGATATGTAATAATTCGGATACATCATCACTAATGTCTCATTCACATCTATATTAAAAAATTACTGCAATTTAATCCACACTTGATAATTTATTGTTCATCGACCTACTTTAAAGGTAAACTTAAAAGTTGATAGCTACAATGTGAAATGCAACTTTTTCAGAACAACACACATCACTGACCCAATGAAGAAGAAGTACAACTGCATCCCGATAGTTCAATAATCTGAGCTCGCCTATGATTTATCTCACATGAAACAATAAAATACAGGTTCAAGTCCAACTTTAATTTTGAACACTCACGAATTTAATGGGAATCGCATCATTCTAATTATCCTTTGTAAAGATGATAATGATAGGGTTCTATCTTCCACCACACTGTTGATAGAAATTTTAGCATTTAAATGATGAAACAAAATACAATCACAAGACAAAAGCAAAGTATGTATAAAATACAATCTTAAACTACACAGCTTCTCATATCAAAGTTATTCAATCCAGCAAACACACAGGCTCAAATAAATTCCGAAAAAACAAAACAAAATATCAAATACCACATACACTGCCAATTAAACGCTGCACAAAACCTAACAGCATATAAAGTAAAGACAAACATGCTAAAAACACTATGCACCATTGCTTGAAACAACAAAATCAGTCTAAAACCCCTAATTCAACCTTACACCACCGAATCAAACAGAAAAGAACAAGCCAATTGATAACCTAAAACACGCACTGCTCATAATGCCACGAAAACTAGCAAGAAAACAGCAAAAACCGTTGTACTAACCAGATAACTATGGACAAGCGCTAATTTCAAGAAAAAAGGGGCATAAGCAGAGCCAAAACGAACAAAAAGTAGGTCAAAAGAAAGCTTACAAAGCCGAGAATCTTGATCTGTGAAGCTCCAGCGAAGAACCAGAGGCGCAGGGAAGGAGATCAGAAAACCCTAGGTTGCAGAGAAGGAGAGGAGAGAGAAAGCGAGAGACGAGGGAGAGAGAGAGAGAGAGGGACGTAGTTTAGGGGAATAGGTGAGTGGGACTTTGTTGGTGACAGGCTGTCTCCAGCTGTGTCGACCGTAGCTGTAGGTTCGGATATTGAAGGGGCTAGCCTCGGTTCTGTCCGGATCTAGGTGGCGTCTCTCTGGCGGCGTTAACGCCTGAGATCTCTATTTTCTTGCCTCCTCCTGTTTGGATCACGCAAGATTTTTATCCTTGTTTGGTTCACCCCATTCCAGTTTAATGAAAACCAAAGCTTTGTTTGGTTCATCAAACAGTTTCAAAATAAGAAAAAGATCCCCAGAGGTACATGTAGTATCTCATTTGTTCCATCGGTGTTCATGTACTTTGCTTTGTTACTGCGAGATCAAAGTATCACTCATTTCGTTCCCGCGAGTTCCATTCCGTTAGTCACTAACATAATCCGTCAAAACTAACTGAATGTGTCTTTATACTATTTTACCATTTATACTTTTTATTTTTTCATGTTTTACCCTCTTCTTCTCTCCTCTCTCTCTCTCCTCTCTCAATAGTAATCACTGGTGTGACGGTCTTCTCTCATTCGCCGAAATCTCCACTGTCAACAAGAGGAGGAGGGATGCAGCACCTTCTCTCCACCATGAATTTCGTTAGTGACTTAACGGAATGAACCTCACGGAAGCAAAATGAGTGATACTTTAACCTCGTAGGAACAAATGAGATAGTACATGTACCTATGAGGACTTTTTTCCTTCAAAATATACTCCCAAAAAGTAAAATACTATTTTTAAACTCAAAATAATCTATAAACTTTCGTATTTGACTTAATTTGGTTCTTTAACTTTTAAAATTTAAAATAGTCACTGAACTTTCGTATTTCGACTTAATTTGGGAACTAGTCAAGTGAGTTTAAATGCGTGTAGTACTGGACATTTTTTAAAAAAAAATGATAATTACAGATATCACTCTTGTAATAGACATTTTTCACATTAGGCACCCCTAAACAAAAGGTCTCTACTTTATACTACCTTGTACTTTCAAAATGTGTTTATGTCATTAACTCTGTTAGTTGAAGTGTAAAACGACCATACTACCCTTATATTTTCCTTTTTCTTATTTAAATATAATAATATTTCAAATAAAAAGAAGATAAGATCAGATGATCTCATCTTCTCCAATCTCCATTTTTCTCCACACTAGCCCATCATCGTTGAGCACTGCACAAAAACAAGCCACCATCAATAGTTAAAAACCTCTCAAATCATGGACTATTTTGGGAGCATCCGGTGGACGGCGAGTTTCGCCGAGTCCCAGCAGTCGGCGAATTCAACGCCAATGGTGGATTTAGACTCCAAGCAGAACTCGTTGCGAGTAAATCGGAGAGCAGGTTCGATTTCCCAACGTCAGAATCGCCTATTAGCACAACCTTGAAGAGGTAATCGTACTCCTCGTTCTCCATTTTTCTCTCGCTCTCCAATCTCCATTGTGGCAGCAGCTCTGGTAGCGGTGGTGGTGTGTTTTTCTCCGGCGAGTTTGGTCCAAGGCCGCCGCCGCCACCGCTAGTTCAACTCCAGATCTGTCTTTGCCGGATCTGGGCTTCAAAGCCACCATCTCCTCCGGTAACATCGTGTTCCTTCTCCATATCAGATCTGACGAATCTCGGTTCAAGAATCAAGATTGTTATCTGACATCTGTTTGTATAATTTTGAGATTTATTAAAATAATTTTTGGTGAATAATTTGGGATTGATTTGTATGACTTTGATGTTCATGGACTGAGTTTAAAGAACAAGAGTGAGAATGAGAGAGAGTCATGTGTTTAATTTTGAATGAGATTGAGTGTTTAATTTTAAGAATCAACAAAACTAAAATCTGGAAAAAATGGAGATTCCGGCGAGGCGAGATTATGATGAACGTTGTTCATCAAACAATAACCAACGAAGAAGAAGACATAAGGGCATTTATGCCATTTACAAAAATATTTGAACATGTGCACAGCACATGGTGCAATTAATAGGATTTTCCGTTACTTTTAACTGACGGAAACACATTTTGAAAGTACAAGGTAGTCTAAAGTTGAGACCTTTTGTTTAGGGGTGCCTAATGTAGAAGATGTCTAGTACAGAGGTGGTATCTGTAATTATCCCTAAAAAAAATTAAGTAACTAACAATATAGGAAATTCTTTGATTGGATTTGTTAAATAAATATTAATAATAAAAGCAAAATTAGGTGATCACCCAAATTTGGGCCTCCACGTGAATCCCAAAAAATAACAGCCCATCTTATTGGCCCGTTTTGTGCGATTTGTCAAAATTACCCATGAAAATTTCACAAAACCACAATTTCATCCAAAAGCTTAAACGACGCATCCATTCCGTCGTCTTTTTCCTCATCTCCTCTCTTTAGCTCCTAATTGATAGAGTTTTGTCGTTTTGAGATCAATTGTAAGACGCTTCATTTTCTCCAAATAGTCCGTCGTTACTTCTTGCCTTTGTGTACTTATTTTATTGTTATGTTAATGTATAGTCTGTTTGTGTTACTCATAAAGATTTTGCTTAGTCATGACGTCGTATCTTTTAGGTGATCTTGCTTGTTGTATGCGAGTTTTTATGTCGTCGTGACCGTTTTTGACGTGAAAGGTTCTTCGGGAGATCGGCGATGGGACTAGGACTAACTTTGCAACATAGCCGATTGATAATGATAATCATGATTTGTCCCGTGTTTCTCCAATTTGTTCCTAGAGATGAATCTTCGAATTCTAAAGGTTCTAGATCTGAAGAGGAAGCCGACTCGTGAGGTGATGGGTCCCTAGGTGTTTCAATTGAATTGACACCAACCCAAACAAGTTTTCTAACGAAAAGTATCATGATAATCCACTTTTGGCCCATTTCAGTGTGTGTTTTGAGTTCTAAACCATATATAAGTCCCCAACGAAATCAATTATACAAGAAACAATAGAGTTACTAGTCCAATACGCACCATAATTCTATCAAGATCATTAACTATAATTCCAACACGCTCGACCCGTCGCAAAATAAGTGTTAACTTCTTGTTTCATGAAAAAGTTTGTTGCATTCATCAATTTGCTATGTTGGATTGAGCATGCATGATGAGGACAGTGGCTCTGTCCTGAGTCCTGTCCATGTGAAGTTTGGTTAAAATATCTCCCAAGTAGCTTCATTAGCACATCAAGCAACTAAGGTCAATCAAAGCCAGGCAAGAAACATTAGGCTCTCTTAAATATATTGACTTGTGTCCACTCAATAAACAACATCTATAGCTACCTATGCACATGATGCTACATTAAGCTACTTACCAATAATATATACCAAACCTATGTTTCTCTTATTTGTTCCAAACATTTGGCCCTCTTGGTGTTTGCATTTTGGATGATTGTCTTAGCATATTAAGCTATATGTCAACAATTATAAGATCATTTAAGAGATTGATTCAAATGAATTTTTTTTTTGAAATTGATTCAAATGAAAATTAATTTGCAATGAATAACAATATGATTATTCAATATATAATTATTGGACAAATTGTTACTCAATAATAACACAACATATTGTATAGAATCATCTCAACTAAAATGTTAACTTGATAGTTGGATGTATAATATTAGCGTCGGCAGTCATTCTAAATCCTGAGTGACTCATGATTTTATACTCTAACATGCCCTCTCACGTGCAAACCCATTTTCGCTTTGCACATGACTCATGCACATGTCCACTTGTTGCGTGGCGGAAAGACTTGAACTCAAACACTTTAGTCACCAATGCTCTGATATCATGTAAAAAACTAATCAACTAAAAGTTTAACCTAATAGTTAAAGGCCTAACATTAGTTTTATATTCAAACATAGAGCTGACAAAATGAATCTGGCCAGTCGAATACCTGAAACCCAACCCATTTTTGGTGGATTCGGATATGAATTTATCAACCCAAAAAATCTGATCGGATTCAAGTTGGGTAAGTTACAAAGTTTCAAGGTCGAATCAGATATACCCGCAAAAAATAATGAACCTTAACCCGACTCGAAATTTTGTCACCTCTACTCTAACTAATGTGACCATCTTGAAATATTTTATCACAACTAAGCACCAAAATAAACCATTTTAAAACATAATCCTCTAAACACAAGTCACACAAGACAACAACAGAGCAACACAATCTATTATCTCATCTATTTACACATGTTCATGTCCAATACCCAGAAACAAACAATTGTGGGACCAATCAAAACAATTCTCTACCTGGCCCCACACCTTGCCACGTGGCACAACCTCCACTCTCCACCCGTGCGGTCCATTTCACGTCTCTGAGCTATAGCTGATGCAATGAAACCATCTCATCTCTCTCTCTGTCTCTTTCTCGCCATTGTTTTGTAGCAGAGAAATCAGAAAATTCCCATTTTGCTCTGTTTCTCAATCCTCCTTCTTCTTCGATTCCTCTCTTTCTCTCTCTCTCTCTCTCTCTCTAAACCTCAACACAAACACGAAAGTCTCTCATTTTCTCTCTCTAGAAATTTACCAGACACTACAGTCCATTTTGTGCCTAAAAACAGAGCAAATGAGAGTTGGGTCAGCTGATGTTTAAGCTGTACCAACCCAGAAATCAATTGGTTGGTCGCTCGCAATTGTAGCTCCAAATTCCATCTTTTTCTCTCTCTTTCTCATCTGTTTCTTGCTTGTCACACAACTCAGCCCATACCAAATTTACCACCCATTTTTTTTATTTTCCACCTACATTTCATTATCTTCAAGATTTTTCCTTTTTCTCGGCTCTCTAATCCTTCGCATTGCGGCCAATCCCCTCTTCAAAACCCTGGAATTTTCCAGGTGTTATCTGCATTTTCGATTGGCTCAATCTCTTATAAACCTGAAAAGATGGTTCTTTGACCTGAATTTTGTGGGTTTCTTCTGATTTGGGGATCTGGGTTCTGTTAGATTTGCAGATTAGGGTTCTGGGTTGGTTTCTCCTGAATTTGTTAGAATTTTAATTTTTCTAATTTTCTGTATCATACTATTTACCATTTTTGGTTAGGTTTTTGTTCTGTTGGAGATATCTGCATTCTCTCATTTGCTTGTAAAGGATTCAAAGTTGGTACAATTCAGAGCTTGAATTGAAACTTAAACACAGGTTAGATAGTTAAAGAGATTTAGAGGCTTAGAGCTTAGGAGGAGTGATATTCAAGACCATGGCTTGTTGTGAAAGGAACTGAATTGTAGCTTTTAGACTGAGTGGCTGTGGCCTTGTGGGTTCACTTTTCATAATTATGGGATGTATGTGCTCAAAAGGAACCCAATTGAAAGAGTTTGTGGAGAACCAAGGGGATAAAAGGCCAAAGTCAAGAAGAGTTTTGAAATGGCTAGGTTCTTCCTCGAAGAAGGACGATAGTGTGGTTGATCGGGTTGGTAACGATGCTACTGTAAGGTTGATGTCGCATCAGCTCGGGGAGGAAAATGTTGGGTTCACTCCGATGTTTGAGGGGGAGAAGAAGGCAATGTATAATAGGAAAACGGGTAAACAGCAGCTTCAACGGCGGCTAACAATTGGTTCTCAGGTTAATGCAGGACAGATGCAACTTACTTCTCCTGGTATGGGGTTGTTAGGTATGCCCAGTGGAGAAAAAGGAGCACAAATTGTTGCTGGTTGGCCTTCCTGGCTGACAGCGGTGGCCGGAGAAGCAATCAATGGGTGGATTCCTCGAAAAGCAGACTCGTTTGAGAAGTTGGACAAGGTCAGTTTCTATAATTCAGATATTCATAATTCATTTGTAGCTTTTGTTCTTATCAACTGTCCTTTGCTAATAGTACTAGTGGGTTATGCTGATATCAAATGTCTTTAGAAAGACAAATAGTATAGCAGTAAACTTCTCAATCTTAGGAGATCATAGTTTTAACATTCAAATTGTTATAGACAGTTAATATGTTGAATCAAAACCCTAGGTTATGTGTAGGTATTAGAATTAAAGAAACAAAAATATGCTAAAGAAATCAGTTTGGACCGTCACATTGGTATGTTACCATGTAATTTCTTAGCTTTACAATATTATAAGAGTTTATTAGAAGACTTGACAACATAGATGTTAGGGTTTGAGCTTTCAGTTGATTTCTCCTGACCCTGTAGTTGGACAGATTACACTATAAATCTAGATTCAAATGGATATCGAGTAAATCGTTTATACTTAAGCCTGTTAGGTATGTACTGGTATGCATTCGCTGCTTGTATATCCATTTAGAGATGTGTTTGTAATTGTATATCATTCCTCAGAGAGAACTCATGTCACAACTTCAAATTCAGTCTACTCTCAAGTATCCTTCGATTTTTTTTTTCTCATGTGAAGAGTACAGAGGTAGATGGAAGCCTCTTCATTAGGATCTAGCGTTTGCAATTGAGTTGTCTTTTGTTAAATGGTCGTATATGTTTATGACTCATCTTCCTCTTTTCTTGATAATAATTGGTTTGCTAATGATGCAGATTGGACAAGGAACTTACAGTAGTGTTTACAGAGCCCGTGATCTTGAGACCAACAAAATAGTTGCACTGAAGAAGGTGCGGTTTGCTAATATGGATCCGGAAAGTGTTCGTTTTATGGCAAGAGAAATCATTATCTTGCGCCGGCTCGATCACCCCAATGTCATGAAGCTCGAAGGTCTGATCACTTCAAGAACCTCCGGTAGTTTATATCTTGTTTTTGAGTATATGGAGCATGATCTTGCTGGGCTCGCATCAACTCCTGGGATTAAGTTATCTGAAGCTCAGGTACCGGCTTTTCTCCTTTCAGTAAAAAAAGTGTTTGAATCTAGAAACTTTTTTCTATATTCAGTACAAAAATATGTAAATTTCTGAACAAAAAACTGGCTATAAATGACTTAGTGGTTTGATTTTTCGCAGTATGCATTACCTGAGATATGATGATTTATTTATTTTCTTAAACTTAGTTTCTTGATTGTGACCTAATATATCAGTCCATTACGGTTTTTCATATGTTCTGATGTGTAACTTCGTACCTGCAGATTAAATGTTATATGCAACAGCTACTTCATGGACTTGAACACTGTCACAGTCATGGGGTTTTGCATCGTGACATTAAAGGCTCAAATCTTCTGATAGACAACAATGGCACTCTCAAGATTGCTGATTTTGGTCTGTCAACATTTTTCGGGGCCCGCCAGAAGCAACCTCTAACAAGTCGTGTTGTAACTCTGTGGTACAGACCTCCCGAGCTCTTGCTCGGTTCAACAGATTACGGAGTTGCTGTGGATTTGTGGAGTGCTGGTTGCATTCTTGCAGAATTGTTTGCCGGCAAGCCTATCATGCCCGGAAGAACAGAGGTAAAAAATTCCGTCTTAAAGTGATACATTTCTTCAAAATTAATGTTGTCATGTGTCTCGATTCAATCGGCTGTCTAGATCTCATTTTCTATACTTAATAGGTTGAGCAGCTGCATAAGATCTTCAAGCTCTGTGGCTCACCTTCTGAAGAGTACTGGAAAAAATCCAAATTACCTCATGCTACCATTTTCAAGCCTCAACATCCTTACAAGCGATGCTTTGCCGACACATATAAGGACTTCCCTTCGTCAACTTTAAGCTTTTTGGAAGTCCTTCTTGCAGTGGAACCCGATCGCCGTGGATCAGCTTCATCGGCACTTCAAAACGAGGTGAATCGAATAACGATATTTCTATTTTATTTTAGCTTGTGCGCTTTGTTGGGTTTAGATTTTCAGGTTGTGACCCTCTTTCACTAAACTCTCGTTTTGTTCTCGCCTTTTCCCCAATAACCATGAATTTACATGATGTTGATTTTGGGGTGAAACTTTCAATGCTGAGGTGGTAATTTTTTCATTTGCAGTTCTTTACGACAAAACCTCTTCCTTGTGATCCATCGAGTTTGCCCAAGTACCCGCATAGCAAGGAGTTTGACATCAAGCTTCGAGAAGAGGAATCTAAAAGGTGAGCCATATCCAAATGATGTAATGTTCAACTTTCGTACAAATGGGTTCATTACTATACCCGTCTTTTCTTTTTCTTTTTTCTGAACACCAGGCAGAAAGCGGTTGGTGGTAAAGGACGCGGACATGAATGTATGAGCATGCTTCCAAGGGAATCGAGAGCTGTACCAGCACCAGATGCCAATGCCGAGTTGCAGGTGTCCATACAGGCAAACTTTACCTTGTCAAGTACATATTAACAGTTGTTAACGTCGTTATTTTGACCTGTATTTTCCCTGATCAGAAACGACAAGGACAGGCGAAACCTATAAGCATCACCGAAAAACAAAATCCCGAGGATGGTTCCATTGACGCATACAAAGAAACAACATTTCCCTCCATCACATTTGGTTCTTCCACGAGAAATGGTCCAGAACTGAGAACGCAGAGATCTTATGCAGACCACAGATCAGCACAGTTATCCAAGTTTTCCAATTCAGTTGCAGTTCGAGACAATGGTGCGAGTCCTCAATGGCCAGAGGAGCATTCTAATGGAAATTTTGATGACAGCGAGTCATCAGGAAAGCCTGATTGGACCCATCATTTGCTGAATGGGCAAAATTCTTCACAACAAGACGAGCAGGTAAAAGATTCTGCAATGGTATGGAAATATCTGTACTATTTTTTCTACTTCCATCGGTTGATTCGATTCAAACTTAAGAAAATGCCTCCATAATTGTGTTCCAATACTAAGAATGTGAAAATTCGAATTCAAGGAAAAGCAAAGTTTTATGCATACTTCTCCAATTGATACGTATATATAGGTTTTCGAAACTTGTGTCTAACTCTCTCATCATGTGCCTTTCCTTGTTTGCTCAGGGTTTTTCTAAGAAGAACCGAATCCACTGCTCAGGACCAATAATTCCCCCGGGAGGAAACATGGAGGAAATGCTCAAAGAGCACGAGAAGCAAATCCAAAACGCTGTCCGCAAAGCTCGCCTGGACAAGGCCAAGAGTAAGAAGACCAATGGTGAGAACGGGCAAACTGAATCATTACTTCAGCCCGGGAAAACTGGTAGATAAAACTTGAAGATGATTTTTGGCGGCGTTAACTCGGGTTCAGAACCACCAACAGAGCAACTATTCTTATACTGTAAAGAAAAAGGTACAATTTTTGACATCTGACCATTACTTACAGTATCCAATGTATACATATAGCTTTGGATGAACCAACACAACACAAACACAAACACAACACATTTGCTGATACTTAGGATCCAAAATGGTGGGAGACTTGTGGAGTTTCAGGGGATTGACATTGTACAACTTTTAAACATCTGGGTTCTGATATCAATTTCACAGCATATTGTATAGAAGTGCTCAAGTTTTTGTACCAGTTTTGATGTGTTTTTTTTGCATTCTTTACTGGCAATTATGGAAATGTAGATGTATTTCACTGTCAATCCAAAATGTATCATATCTTATTATTGCATTATCAGCTGCTCCACCAAATTGGAATCTAAATGGCTAATCTGCATTGGCACAATTGACATCTCAGCAAACTATAGCTCTTGGTAGTTGACAACTTGACATGACTATGAAATCTGCCAGCTGCTTGGTTTTCTCAGTTGTTATTTTCAGACTTAACTTTTTGTCCCACCAAATAAGTGCTAGAATTTAGTTTAATTTAAATGGATTAATTACCATTTTGGTCACCATTTTTGTATCTAAAGTCTAAACTAATCTATACTAAAAAAAAGCATTCAAAAAAAATCTATACTAAAAAAGGCTCTAATTAATTAAAAAACGATATGGTATTAAAATTAAATTTGTATTAAACAAAATACACATTCATCGCTGGTGTGACGTCTCACTATTAAAAAAAATGTATCAAATTTAAACGAAATCGTTTAGACGGGTAAGATAATAATTTATCATTTAATTTTTATACGTCGTGATAGTATTGATTGCGTAAATATTATAATTTTATTGTCACATCAGCAAATATATCAGGAAAAAAAACTAATTAATGGTAGAGGCTGTGATCATTTGAGTTCTTTTTTTTCTTTTTTATACTTGAAGGACTATTTTATTATAAATTTAGTTCAAATATCAAAACAACCAGATCCTAATATGTGAGTCATGAAAATGGTAGTGAATCCTATTTAAACTCTATGTTAGAACTAACAACACAAATTTTGGAACAAAGTTGAGTAGCTTGGAATGGGTAATTTAATTTAAATTTTGGTTGAAAACATCTAAACATGGGATAGTGTAGATTCTAAGTTTGTCGTATAAATTGTGAGAGTTGAAGTTGTGCGTTGGTTGATTGTCAACTCTATATTATACTTCGGATTTCGAGTGCTCAAATTGCTCACTCTACCCTCAATCCATTTCTTTTCGTTCTTTGAACAGAAATACTCTTATTGATTTTTTCGGTTCTTAAATAGATTAGAACATTAGTCAAACTTGGTTAAACTAATTTTTATATACGAAAATGAACGTTACATTAGTCAATTTACTGATTCGAGTTTTGATCTAACATTTAAAACGGATTCATGAAACCAAACCAAAGACCCCCATAAACTGGAAAAATGAAGAAAAAAATGGAGTAGCAGATCCCACCAAACCATTAGGGATCTTCCAACTACTGTACTCAGTGTTTGCTTCATAAAAAAATATTCAGGAGCAGCAGCTCTCAAGTCTTCATCAACCATCTCCAAATGCTCTTTCCCTTCATGTCTAAGCATCAAATAACAATTTTTCTCCACCTAAAAACCAAAATATAACCCTCACTTTCCTCTCCAAACCCAACAACATCATCCTCTAACTTAAAATTTTCTCTTATTTTCCTTCTCTCTCTCTCTCACCAAACACACACCAAAAGCTTCAACATGAGGTCCAAAACCAACCCCATTGCTCTCAACCTCAAGCTCCTCACCATCTGTGCCTTCCTTGCTTTCCTCTTCCTCTTTGTGTTAAGATCAAGCCTCTCATCTTCAAGTGAAAACCTATCTCCATATCTGCAACCACAATCCAGGTTTCTGCTAAAACCCACCAATGCAATGAAAGAGACAACACCAAATTGCTCACCAAATTGCAACAAGCTCCCAAGCTCAGTGGCTCACACCATCCTCCACTACTCAACCTCAGCAATCACTCCACAACAAACACTCAGAGAAATTTCAGTAACAGCCAAAGTGCTGGAAACCAAGTCTCCATGCAACTTCCTAGTCTTTGGGCTTGGTCATGACAGTCTCATGTGGAGCACACTCAACTATGGCGGCCGGACAATTTTCCTAGAAGAAGATGAAGCATGGATAGAACAGATAAAACGACAGTTTCCCATGTTAGAATCTTACCACGCCACCTACGACAGCAAGGTGAATCAGGCTGCGAATCTCATGGAAGCCGGGAAGGGACCTGAGTGCACTGCAATTGGTGATCCTAAGTACTCTATATGCCAGCTTGCTCTCAAGGGCTTGCCTAATGAGGTTTATGAGATGAAATGGGATGTGATCATGGTGGACGCGCCAACTGGTTACCACGAGGAGGCGCCGGGGAGAATGAGTGCTATATACACAGCGGGGATGATGGCTCGGAACAAGGAGGAAGGAGAGACTCATGTGTTTGTGCATGATGTGAACAGAGAGGTTGAAGACAAGTTCTCTAGGGCATTTCTGTGTGATGGGTATTTGAAGAAACAAGAAGGAAGGTTAAGGCACTTCACAATTCCTAGTCACAGAGATGACTTGGACAGACCTTTCTGCCCAGAATGAATCTCTCGATAGTTCTTTTATCGAAATTGTTTGCAGCAAATGAGAATTGAGAAACAAAAACATGTGATTATTTTAAATTTGCAGGTCTAAAACACAAACATCAAAATGCCACAATGTATGTATGTATGTTCCTTACCACTAGCCTGCTCCAAAATAAAAAGGCATGTTCTATAACTCGATATCTAACAAATAATTGTTTCTCCTATTGTACTAGGACTAAAACAAGTTTACAAAATCATAACTCTTCCAAATGCCATAAGTTGATGGATGAGATAGCCAATTGAAAGCAAAAGGATCAGATAGATGAATTCTGATGGATGAGCAACAAGCTCAACACAGCAACCAAGGAAAACCAGAACCACCTCTGTTTTGAAATGTGCTGCACAAACAAAAAGTTACAAGTCAGTAATATTTTTCAACTGATGAGGAAAAAAATGAAGAGATTTAAATAGTCACACTCAACTACTCATGCGGAATAACAAAGTAACAAAAATAAGATTACCCTACGACCAGTTCAACACCACATGGAAACTATGTACTCCAACTCCAGCCATACGACAAAGATTTATTTAAGAATAATTTTGTTAGTGATTGACTTCCTGCTTATACCCTAGTTGGAAACTAACTACAATGAACTATAAGGATTACATCAGACAACTAACCACATTTTGGATACACCACCCATCATTCCATCCATACCAATTACACAGATGGTTGTTTGTTAGGAGGTTTTAAATATTCCAAAGTGTTAGACAAGGGAAGGGCGACCCTTTATCCCTCAATTTTTCATTCTTGCTAAGAAGCTCTCAGTAGAAAGCCGGAGCATGGCACTGATTCTGACCAAGTTGTAGCGTACAAATCTTCCATAACCAATCAAACTTTTTTCCTCCCCATTCACACACTTCCCTTGACCAAGGGCCAAAATAAGGAAGCCGATTCAATGACTTGAGATCACAGATCAACCAGGTGATGTGTCATTGATCTAAGACTGAGAATAGAAGTTGGCTTTACCGATGTTTAAAAAGTAAACACTTGACCTTTGACAGGATTACCATATTATCACAGCTCTACAATTCAAACATCAGTTAAATGCAAACCAGTTATCACTGCTTGACCTTTGACAGGTTTACTATATTATCACCATAACCCCACAATTCACACATCAGTTTCATGCATACCATAGATCTAAATACTACGGGTTTCATGTCAACAAAATTTGTTCAAAATGAAAATATCGTGTTCATACCTTCTCAACATTATAACAAACCATTCAGACTCCATCCAACAAGCTCCTCAAATTAGTTCCTGAAATTTCAAATGTTCCAGTAGTTAGCCTTAAAACTTGACGGACACCAATGGGGGAGAACTACAAAATATTATGACAACATCAGATTTGAAAAATTAATACTGATTCAAATTATTTGAGAAATGAAGAAATGACAGATGAAAGAAGACCAAAAGACTTGTAAATAGAAAATCTGACAGCCTAATAAGAGGAAACTTTGCTGATTGATTTAGTCACAGGGATTTCCTTTTGCAAATTAAATTCCACTTTAAAAATCCAATATTTAAGACAAATACACACATAAACCAGTCAATATTTAGACCAAGAAGACATACATCAAGATACAGTGAATTATATGTACCATAGAATTTCTCTTACCTACTCAAGAAGATGGCAGATGGACTTCCAGGGGATGGAGGATTCTGATTTATCACAGTGACTAGAGTACCAGCTTTATTAAGAGCATCAGGGTCACTAAAAGATAAAATTTCCACCTCTTCAAGACCAAGCTGCCTCCTAATTAAGTCCAAGTTCTCCTTAAGAACTTCAATTTCGCCAAATGGTTGCTTCAAATCCAAAGCCCCACTTCCAATTGCAATTGCCTCATCCTTCTTGAACCTTATGAAAGGCATACACTCCTTTTGGGTCTGTTTGAAATTTTTATTCTGGGCCACAGAAATCTTCTGTAACGAATCCAATATCTCTTTATCGGTATCTGGTGTGAAAGAGCGGGTCTCAATGTTAAATTTGCTTTGGAGTATCCTCAAGCACTCTGCTTTCCATCCATCAAATTGCTCATTCACATATATCAAGCCTCTTGTTAGCTTGATCTGTTCTGTTGCTGATGGAACTGGAGCTGAAGCCCCCTTCTTGTTCTTTTTCTTAGGGCCTGATACTTGATTATCAAGCAGTTTCTTCATCCTACCTATTGTGTCATGTAAATACTTATTGGCACTCTTGAGGGTAAGATCTGGAGTATCACCAGTAGGCCATCCTGCTTTCACCACAAACCCATCCTTCTTCAGAACCTCCCTCCAAACATACTCTGCATAATGCGGGCAGATTGGAGTAATAAGCCGTGTCTCCACATCCATATAACGCAACACTAAATCACGGTTCATGCCTGTAATGCCGCAGGCTAACCTGTACGCATCCCTGGCATTTTGAAGATCATAAAATCCAATCTTGAGAGCCTCTCGGAACATACAGTTCTGATAATGCTGCTCAACTGATTTGACAGCAATATTGATCTCATTTGCGAATACTCTGTCTGCATAGGTAGATGGTGGGCCAGTTCTTAAAGTTGATTCTGCAGCCAGAATCTCTTCCATCCATGTAAGTTCTTTAGTGAGCTTGAGGATTGCAGCATTAGCAACCTCAAACACAAAGTTTGCATCATCAACGCCATCCCCAGCATCAGCCAAAGAGATTCGTGTGGCATCGGCAGAAAATTCCTCAATGGCCTGGCGCAAGGTCCTGAAATTTCCAGTAGACTTGGACATTTTCTCAGAGTTGAGCATGATGTGTCCATTGCATCTAAAACCGCGAGGCCAGTGCTTCTTGGGCATAAGTGCTGTGTGGTTGTAGATACAGAATGTCAAATGATTTT
>JAYMTF010002059.1:0-19816 GCA_036897485.1 Pelargonium nanum | reverse complement strand
TTAAATGTATCTAAAACAATCAAATAGAATTTATAGTGTATACCCAAGCGAAGCTGGGGTTAAATACTAGTTATTATTTCGAAGAAAACTAAAATATCTGAATTTTACAAGATTGTTAAGGTGATGCCATCAATATATATATCCTCCAGATGTCATCACATTAAAGAAAACACTATCGGTATTGTGCATTTATACATGCACCTGTGATTCATGAGTCAATATCTATGCATTTTGCTTTTTTGTCTCATATATTCCCAAGGAGTCCTCTATAATCAAACATTGCCTACTCATGTAATGTTCATTTCAATTCACAATCCACTAACTGTAATATCACATTTCGCTCCCAAAATGGATCATCTTTATCCATCAAACACACAATACAATTCACACTTTGCTTCTCCTTATTCATCATAACAATGATACATATTACACGCTCGTACTTTTATTTGTTTCCCGCTATTTCAACAATTAGATCAAAACTTCAACAAACAATCTAAATGTTTTTTTCTATAAGCGAGCGGTACTTTTTATTAATAGACCCGAAGATCAAATAAAAGTTAAAAAAAAAACAATTTCACCCTAAACCCAAGCATGAGATAGGGCCGAGAAGCCAACTAGAAAGATGAATCAAAATTATCAACCAAGCATGGAATCAAAGAGAATGTAAAACTCTTAATGCGGAGAAGAGTATCCACCAAACTCGGGACATGATGGCGAAATACCAAGGCGTTACGAGTTTAACGCGAATGAGACATAGCGCGTCCCATACCTTGTGACCAAAATCTTGCCTACCACAAAACAAGATGTCCAGGTCGACAAAAAGGAAAAACAGTCACAAGGTAGAGCTGATCTTAAACCCCACCAAAGTAACAGCCCCGACGAAACACGATAGGACCATGTACACTAAACCAAAAGATGGGAGCAAGTCTCCAATTCTGAGTCGCAAAATTTGCAGGTGCAATACGAGAGAAAAGGCAGAATATCGTGCTGAAAAAGGAAATTACAGCATGGGACGCTATCTAGAGCCGCAAGCAATGCAAAACACTGCATCTTTGGCGGGATAAAAGGTCTTCATATGAACAGTTTAAATATTTTAGAGCTAACTTGCAGCCTCGTTGCCTAGATGCACACTTATCACATGGGATAACGGCAACTTTTAGCGGAGATTGTTTGTACTTCTAGTAAAAAAAATTCTAAAAATTTCTTTAGATATCTTTTTTAACATATTTCATTCGAAGAGTTCCAACTTTACTTCTAAAGCAAAATATATAATGAGAAAAATGAAGAAGAAAACGTATATTTTATTCTTGAAAAAGAAGAGCACCAACAAATTAGTTGAAGTGATTGACCAACATTTTTGTCATACTAAAATGAATCGATCAACTATTTTTCATATTAATCTCAAACACTATTACAACACACACATGAGTCCGACATCTTAAGAGATGTCTCAAACACGAAACCTTAGGGTTGCGCTCGAGCGCTAATACCGCTCGGCCAATGGTTATTATATTTACCTAATGTGTCCTATAGTTACATTTATATGGTAAGAGTTTTTGGTCATTTAGAGAACAAAGTGGCCTTTCAAAGGAGAACGTACACCTGACGCCATAGGGAAGCACTATTGGGGGTGGTGGGCCCACCACTGATGCCATGCCATATCTTTTTGGTGCACCACGTGGCGCTTGCAGCCCCACTTTCCTTCAGGATTGCGTATTTTGATTGATGTATGTATTTTTTATACGCTGCTTTTTCGTACCAACTTCACGTACATCTCAGCCGTTGAGTCGGATTGGATATCACATGCACCATTTTCATTTTTAGTGCACTGAAGTCCATATACGTACGCCCACACCCTGCCACAATTCCCTCAAAATAATAAATCCGAAACCATCCACCACCGTCCAGTACACTTGTCGGAAAGCATCATCCGACGGATCATAACCACCCACTTATCGCATCGTGATTGGTCAACTGTCACGTCACTGTCCCGCTTCCTTCAATTATTGGTCCACGTTGCGCGATCTAGTAGCTTTGTCCGACATTTTATATTAAATATTGGAATAAAAAAATAGGAAAATGGGTTCCTTAAATACGGTGTCAAGGCGGCACAAGACACTTGTCGCCTCTTCCACAGCCCAGAGTTCCGGGACACGACACCTTCGTCACCTCCAAATTTTTTCTCCAAAAAAACAAGAAAAGAAAGCTAATTTGGTATTTAACTCTCTTATACAGTGTTATATTTATATTTTTTATTTTATTTTTGTCATTTTTCATCTTAATTGTAGTTTTATATTAATTTATTTATTTTTATCGATAATATTTTCCAAGTTTTTCTAAACTTTTTGTTGATATGATCCGGTTGAACTGAAACTAGAAGATTTTAATTCGTGAAGAGATATTATTTTTGAGTTGAACTTAATTATTTGTATTATGGAGTTCTGGAAAACTGGAATTGGGTTCAATTTTGGGCGTATTTGTTGGAGAAAGAATTATTGAGTTGAATTGAGTTATTTTGTTCATTTTTCGGTATCAAGATTTAGATCTAGAAATCAATAGGGTTCAATTTTGGGTGTATTCAGCTCTCGAAAGGGGATTTTTTTGGGGTTGAATTTAATTAATTTTGTTCATTATTTCGTAGCTAGATTCAGTAGTGCAAAACTGGATGTGAGCTCAATTTTAGGTGTATGTAGTTCTTGATGATTAAATTAATTTGTTCATTATTAGGTTGTAAGATTTAGTTGTGGAAAACTGGAAATGGGTTCAATATTGGGGTGAAATCAGATTTGGATTTCTGGGTTTATGAATTCCTCATGATATTACTTTTTATTGGATCTGTGTCTCTGAAACTGAGATATTAATGAAAAAAGTTACAGGGCGGGGGCTTCGGCTTTGATCTGTAGCCACTGGACTGCAAAAAAGGATTGTATATGACTTTGTTTGGTCCCGGAAATTAGAATCAAAGCTCAGATTTTTGGATTTTCCCATGTTTTTTTCCGAACCTATAACTGATTCTACCTTTTTCTCTTTTAGTGTCTGTATCCTATATTTGTTTTAATTTAATGTTAAGCTTGTTTGTATATTCTGTGGCACTTTATTATTCTATACATTATTTTTTTTAATGAAAATCTCCCTCTGGTTTGAATTTTATGTTCATGTATGGTTTGGTTAGATGAAAATGAATATTAAGGATGTTTTATGCATAATTTGATTAATAGTGGATTCGATTGTAATGGCTCAAATCTTTTTCTTCCTTTGGATCTCAATTTGAAGATAACTAAGATAAAGTGGGATTGAAACTGCCTTTTGATCTGCATTAAGCATGTTTTATATGTAGCTTGATTTGAAGGCTTTTAGTTCATATACATGTGGTTTCTGTCTTATTGACTCAAATCTTTTCTTACTTTGGATCTCAATTCAAAGATAACAAGATAAAGCGGGATTGAAACTGCCTTTTGATCTACTTCGTTCGCTTGGCTGGGTATCACATATAAGAACGACTGCTTATGTCAGCTGCAGCCAGCACTTGAAAGTTGTTCAAAAGATGGGGTCTCATCATCTAAACTTTAAGAACTTCAGTGATACAGCACCTGCAGAAGGGGGTGGTGGGATTGGGAAGCCAATGGGAAATTTTTCTTTGGCCAGGCAGTCTTCCATATATTCTCTTACTTTCGATGAGCTGCAAAATACTTGGAGTGGAGCTGCTGGGAAGGATTTTGGTTCAATGAACATGGATGAATTGCTGAAAAATATATGGACTGCTGAAGAGACTCAAGGCATGGCACCATCAGCTGGTGCGGGTGTAGGGAGTGGCCCTAGCGGGAATTTGCAAAGGCAAGGTTCCCTGACCTTGCCCCGTACACTGAGTCAGAAAACTGTTGATGAAGTTTGGAGAGACTTGATTAAAGAAAGTGGTGGTGCTGGTGGAGGTGGGGGTGGGGGTGCTGGTGGTGGGAAGGATGAGAGTGGTGGTGGGGCATCTAGCATGCCCCAGAGGCAACAAACATTGGGAGAGATGACTTTGGAGGAATTTTTGTTTAGAGCAGGGGTGGTTAGAGAAGATGCTCAACAAGTTGCCAGACCAAGTAATACTGAATTTTTTGGTGAACTATTGCAAACCGATAACACTGGTTTGAATCTTGCATTCCAACAGCCAAGTCGTAACAATGGGCTCTTTGGCAATCAGATGGCAGAGAACAATAACACTGTTCCAAATAAGTCTCCTAGTTTAGCTCTAAATTTTGCTGGAGTTGGATCTTCTCAGCAACAATCACAGCAGCAGCAGCAAAAACTGCAGCAGCAACAGCAACAACTGCAGAGGCAACATCAACAGCAACAACAGCAGCAGCAACAGCAACAACAACTGCAGCGGCAACAGCAGCAGCAACAACCTCTCTTCCCAAAGCAAGCTACTGTGGCTTTTGCCTCTCCCATGAATTTAGGAAACAGTTCACCGATTCCTAGCTCAAGAGCAAGGGGTGCATTTGGAATAGTCGACCCATACATGAACAATAATTTAGTTCAGGCTGGAGTTAGCATGGCTGGTTTAGGTACTAGGGGTGTTATGGTCTCAGCGGGATCTCCAGCAAATCAGATATCATCAGATGCAATTGGAAAGAGTAGCGCGGACACATCTCCAATATCACCGCCTATCCCTTATGCATTTAACCGGGGAAGGAGATGTGGTGGCTCTTTTGAGAAAGTAGTTGAGAGAAGGCAAAGGAGAATGATTAAAAACAGGGAGTCTGCTGCAAGATCAAGGGCTCGCAAGCAGGTCAGCTCATTAATTTAGCCGTTCTACTTTTTCTTTTCTTTTTTTATCCATTCAACAATTATATTTGCATGGTACATTGAATTTTAGAATTGGTTTTGCCCTGTGATACTTAAAGCTAAACATTCTTTTGGTTGTAATTTATGAGGTGTGATGTCTGAGAGTTAGGACTTGCACGTCGCGTAAAGATCCAAAGCCATTCATATGTATGGATCACAATACAAAGTTTGTGCGAACTGTTGACTTTGCCTGTTGCAGGCTACTTTGTAAAATAAAAAATAGGTTGTAAGTAAGACTAGCTTGAATTTCTACTGCAATAATCCCTTCCAACTGCTGAAAGCTGTTAGGAAATATCCGATCCCAGAAAACTCTCTTTTTTTGTATGGTTTAGGTTGCCATACTACTGTTTAGTTAACGAGTATAACTATAATACTCGAGTCCAGAGCCACTAAGGTCTGAGCTATGTATCAAGTGCCCGGCAGCAAGACGACTGCATCTTTGATTGATTATAATGCCCGTTAGTAATAATTTGAATCTTAGATTAACTTTATACAATGTGGCTCTACCCTATAGCACTTAAGAAAATCTTGTCTTATGATTTAGATTTGGTGAAGAAAATTGGTGTGGCTCCTTTGATCAGAGTTAAAGAATGTTAATGTTAGCCCAAAGAGTTTGTGATGAATGTTTCTCGATATAACCCTATGCTTTTGTCTTTATAAACATGTTGCACTTAGATGGTTATTTCTATATGATCCTTCCTGAAGCTGCTATAAATTTGATACTTTATGAGGATTAGAGGAAGATGCTAGTCGCAAACCATCTGATGTCAAGGCCATAACATATGCTTGAAAATTAAATTTGAACTTCATATCCTGACTTGAGTAGTAAAACAGTAAACTTATGAAGCTGGGGTTTTCTGTCTCAAATTTTGAAGTTCAGTTTTATTCAGGAGAGAGAATGTGTGAAATCTTAAATCTTTTATAAGATATGTTGATCATAATATGTTTACTCCATATTCCAGAGAATGCTTTATAGACTAATGCATCTCTGCTTATAATAGTTTAATTATTTAATCTCTTCTGGGTTTTTGGCAGGCCTATACATTGGAACTGGAAGCAGAAGTTGCAAAACTTAAAGAAGTAAATGAAGAATTACAGAAAAAACAGGTATATAATTATTCAGAATGAAACCTTTATTTCATATTGCCACAAATCCCCCTAATTGTATTTTGGTTTCTGCAGGAAGAACTGATGGAATTGCAGAAGAATCAGGTATGCATCACTTTTTCATCAGTCTCTTTCACATTTGATCAGGTTTCAATGGATTTCATCAATATCTAGCTTACATTTACGTGGAAAAAAAAAGAAGAATAGTAAACCGACTAGCATAATTTTGCTAGTTACCATGCCTTGCCTCGTGAATATGTATTTTCATTATTGTATTCTCCAAATCCAGATGAAACCTTGAATTCTGTTTCTAAATTATAATTCCTTCCTATATTCTCTTCGTTCCCTTGATTTGGTAACAGTCAGCTGGCTACAAGGTAACATGAGAGTTTCATGTCCACCTACCTTGGTCAGAGACATGCACATTAGTTAGGAATCTTGTCTGCATTTTGGTCTATTATTGACATTTACATGCAACCCTTTAAGAACTTGTTGAAATTTAGAAACAGTACCTAGTGACAGTTTAATTTCACAACAGCTGGAGGCTGATGACTTGTTATCTTTTTCCCTTTTCTGTTGTGCCAGTTTCTGGAGAAAATGAAAGGGCAATGGGGAGCTAAAAGACAATGCCTGAGGAGGACACTGACAGGACCATGGTGAGTAGAGGAATTGGAATTGGAATTGGAATTGGACTACCAATACTACAAAAAGAGGTTGAAGATGCAATCTTGACCCTACATATATATGGTCAGAGCATTGTTTGGAGTGTGTGATCATGTTCCAGTGTTATGGTGCAGATGATGTTGCAGCTCTGTACAGAAGGTGATGAGTGAGATGTGTAAATTATGAAGCTGAGATAGTTTAATTTTGAAGGGTAAAAGTTACCATTGTAAGTGTGGTTTTGTTTGTTATGAGGCACATAGGATAGACTTAGAAGAGCATTATATATAAAGCTCCAGCTCCAGTGCCTTTCACCATCTTGTGATTTGGATAAACTACATTCTAACATTACTCAAAATTCACTGTCATCTATTCTATGCAATTTGGAGAACAAAGCTCAAAGTACAAAAACATGCTGTAGAGAGTAGTATTGTTGAGTCAACCAAACTAGTATTGCTAGCAAACATGATGCTTTTTATTCTGATGTGGAAAATTAAGCTCAGCAAAAGCCATCAATCCTGAAGCTGCTATCTGATTTCACTACTAAACACATCAGTTTTTTTGGATCAAAAGTCACTACTAATTGTGGTGTTTTGTTTCTGATAGAGTAGAGTGGATAATAAATTCATCAGTGATTTTAAAATATATTTAAATTTTCTATTTTATGAGTTGTTATGCAAGCACCCGTGGCCTAATGGATAAGGCGTCTGACTTCTAATCAGGCGATTGTGGGTTCGAGTCCCACCGGGTGTGCAATTTTTGTTTCAAATTTCTATTTTATTTTATTTTTTATCTAAAAAGAAATTATTTTAACCAGCCATCACTGTAACACAACCACCTGTGTTTGTTAACCAAATGGTCCAAATCTGTATTACAAAATTAATCAAACATCAATTTTCTAACACATTTTATTTTGTCATTTTGTGTTCAATACACGTGTCGCTGTACAGATGAACCAAACAACCCAATTACCAAATCATCAGACCAATATGAACAAAATGTGAATACTTTCTCTCTACTTCTTCAACCTTCAGCTTTTCCTCTTCTGAATTCTCTGCTCTGATGGCTACCTCTCTCTCTTCACCTCATTTCTTACTCTCTCTCAAGAACCCACTTCTCTCTCCATTGCCTGCTCACTCTTGTCTCAAATTTACCAGAAACTCCTCTTCTTCTTCCCATTTCCTGTTCGGGTCCAGACTCATCGGTGCCACCACCAATCCTCCCTGCTCAGCTGTCTCCAGCGTCCGCGACACCGTCGGTGATCTGGGTATTTCTTTATTTCACAGATTCTTTCATTTTTGTCTTTCATGCATTGTGTTTGGTTGTTGGGAAAAAATGGGCAAAAGTACAAGAAATGGTGAGAAAATTTGCAATTTTTCGCCACTAAAGAACTCAGCAAGATAGTGAAACTCTTGATGGAAAAAAACATATTTTGTTTTCTGGGTATTGTTTGGAATCAGTTAGATATGCAAGCTGGGGCTTCAAATTTTAATTTTTATGTTTTGGGAAGTCAACTAGATGGCTGTATTTGTAATTATGTGTACATAAGCAAGATCAGCAAGAATATGGTAGTAGTGTTAATAGTTCAAGAAAAGATTTTAGAGTTTAATCTGTAGCATTGCTCAACTAGTTCACAATTTTTGGGATACCATGGTAGGTAGCAAAACCTTTTGAAAGGACATATTAAGCTAGAAATGACTTGTAGTTCACAATTTTTGTGGTCCTTCAAGTGTTTTATTTAAATGATAATGGCTGTGCATTTTGATAAAAACAAAGTTTAGAATGTAGGAACCATATCGCGCTACTATATATGTGGATCATGAGTGTTTAATTAGGCTACTTTGATTCGATAATTGCATATGTGTGCATTAGTTGCATTAGTAACAAGCTCAAGAATGTGAATGTTGAAATTTAGTTGAAGTATTAAATATGTTTACCTGCTAATTATAACCGAAATTCATATCTGTAGTTGTTTTATGTGACTGAGATGTTTGTAATTCAACATCAAAATGACCGATTTTAGCATATCATGGTGGATTGTGCAGCTGCAGCGGTTACTGCAGATTCATGGGAAGAATCTGTTGTGAACAGCAAAGTGCCTGTCCTGGTTGAATTTTATGCGAGTTGGTGTGGACCTTGCAAGATGGTGCACCAGGTGATGGAGGAGATTGCAGGAGAGTATGCTGGGAAGGTAAAATGCTTTTCACTCAACACAGATAATGATCCTCAGGTTACGAGGGACTACGAAATTAAGGCTGTGCCAGTGGTCTTGATCTTCAAGAATGGAAAGAAATGTGAATCTGTGGTCGGAACCATGCCAAAGGAGTTCTATGTGGCTGCGATCGAAAAGGTCTTGAAGTTGTGAAAGTGTTGTGCAGTACACGAAAGAACCTGTAGTAATGTCGACCAAATCAGTTCGTAGCTTGTACATTCATGTAATGTTTAGTAACACTACGAACTACTGGTGAGTGTAAAAAACTGTGCATCATCTTTGTCTTCTGTTTTCCAGTCCTTCGTTGTTGTAGTTTCGTTGGCTCGTTTGTTACTCTTGTCAAGGAATTAGTTGCTACTATGGCTACCGATTTGTAAATGCTGGGAAGGCATCCCAAGGTGAACCATTGTGTGCTCTAATGAGTTTGGTTTCTATTGTTAATAATATCCTGTCATGGCATTACTCGATCATAATGAGTTTGATTTTTAATCGTGCGTGAGTGTTTGGGCACACATATAAACTGTAAAGTGATAATAAGCTTGTACGTGTACTGTCAGTTTAAACTTTTAGTTGAAATTAAGAGATTGTCACAACGCGAGGGACTCGAACTGACTGTTTCCATCATTTCGAGAATGGGGTTTGTTCATGTGGGAATTATTGGTGAGTTCTGTTTCATTACAAATGCAGCAATGTTGTGCTTATGGTGAAGTTTTTTCACCTATCTGCACATGCTGCAATGCAATTCTTGCAGAAGAAGAAAATGTCAAATCCTCATGGTCCACATGGAACTAGAACAAGTCATTTTTTTCAATATACTCATGAAAATATGTTTTGTACATGCTTGTGTTTCAAGTAAAGAAGCCAACTAGATGCCAGGTCAGCAGAGAAGTTTTGTGCCATCTTGCCAGGTGGCACCCACCTAGACGAGTTGCGTCCATGTCAAGCTAGGTTGTACCAAATAAGATTCTCAAGTCTCAACACTCAAGTCAAGATTTTAAGGTTATTTTTTTTGGCTTTGGCTTTGGCTATATTGGGTGGAATAAAATTCATTTTGAAATTGGTAATTGTTTAATATAAGATGAAATTTGACTAATTATTATTAGGTACATGTATCTACCAAATCAACTGCAGAGTAATTTAATAAAAACAAGATGAGGTTTGTTATTCTATAATTTAACTTATAATATGGTAGAAGATCATTATAATGATATTTAAAGGTGATGGTTGACCGTTTGATTTGTTAACAGAACACTTAATTTCTAAGATGAATTTTCACAATTATTTTATTCAACATGTGTATTTTGAATTATATAATTATTGATATGAAAGAGTCAAATTTTCACATTTTCTTGTCAAAAAATGGTAGTCAAACTAAAAATTCATCCATGTTCATATGAAGAAAAGTGGGAGAAATCATTGTGAAACAAATTCAGATTTCAATCTTATATCAACAATCACCCACAGGCATTTGAGATCTTTTTTGAACTTTATCAATACTCTTTATAATTAAATGTTTTTTTTTGAAAGCTCTTTATAATTAAATGTTAAATGTTATGAATCATATAGGATGTGTTATTATGATTTATTAATTTTTATAAAAAATTTGGAGTTGATAAAATGATTTGGTCAATTTTGTAATAGACTTATTGTAGTTGTATAAGTTTTGGAGATAATTTTATCACTTAGAATATTTTACGAGTGTACTTTCACTTGAAAACTTGAACTTGGGCACGAGAGCTCTGGGCACACCACAATGTAACACGTTGTTAAGCAAAACCTTAAAAGGTATCCCTTAATTTCACATCAGACGTGAGTATAAGAATCTCTACCATTGTGAAATAAAGGTGACTTTATCCATCATATCATGATGATGTAAATATGACGTCATGATGAGGTAGCGTTGAGGCTTATTGATGTGCGATAACGTAGTTATGAACTGATGATGTCATCACCTTAGGGTCTTGAGACGTTAGGGCCTTGGAGATTGCTAGAAGGGCAGGTCTAGGAGGTTTCTCCTAGGTGTAACATGTATGAAGTTTTCGCACGTGCTTACCCATAGACGCACTATAAGAGTCAGAAAGATTACCAATTGAATGTGTATCATCTTAACATTTTTGGGAATTCAAATATATCAATAGTTCGGGGACTAAAATAATCTGACGTCTCGAGATTCAACTTGAGTAGTAAAAATACGACATTTAAAGCCTTTAATGCACGAGCATAGTCACACGCATCTTGGAGGTGCACCTCCTTCGATATTTTTGATCATGTTGCTAACAATCAAATCTTACATAGTTGTTGCACATTGTTACATTACTACCATTATACTTTTTTGCAAAATCAATGTACACAGTTTGTAAAGGTCTTATCAGTGTCGTATACAGTGAATAGCAATGCACAAATTAGACAAAAATATTTAAAATCAATATTTAGTTTCTTTGTTAGCAGGAAAATTCACTCCCTAGTTTTAGCCATTCATGGAAATCAGAAAATTGAAATTAAATACATTTATTGAAAAACACCAAAAATAAAATCACTTTCCAATTTATTATTGCACATGACAGCTTGTTGGATTCATTCATCAAATTCTTTCTAACCAATGATTAAGGAAATTGCTTCCTAAAAATATAAAAAAAAAATTGGAAACAAATAAATAATTGTAAATACATTAAAGCGGGCCCCACCCGCCACCAAGCCCGGACCCACCGCCTCAACCGCGTCCACTTTTGAACCCATTTCTTTTAAAACCCTCCCAATTGGCATAAAAATTAAAATAAAAAGCATTTCAGAACAAAGAGTCCGTTATGTCAAAACGCCTGGCGCCGCCGCCGCGGCCGCTCTCCAAGCAGCGGACGTGGTCGCCGGACATGCTCCTGGAGGAGGCGCCGCCGCCTCAGCCACGGCCCTTGCGCAAGCAGCAGTCCTGGTCCCCCGATTTGCTCCGGGAAGAGGCCTGGCCCCGGCGCCGACTGGAGGGCCGCCACGGCCAGGGTTGCCCCGCCCTCCGCCGCAGCAAGAGCGTCACGAACGAGGATTTAGAAGAGTTGAAGGGCTGTATTGAGCTCGGATTCGGTTTCGATTCGCCGGAAATCGATCCTAAATTAGCGGATACGTTGCCGGCTCTAGAGTTTTACTATGCTGTTAACAAGCAGTACGGCTTAACAAGATCGTCCTCTGCGTCGTCGCTCACCGACAGCGACGCCGGAAGTACTAGCTCCATAATTGATACAGGTATATATAAAAATATATATTCAATTTTATATTCTTGTTAATTTGATTGATTTTGATTTTGATTTTGATTTTGAAATTGAATGAAGGTGATGAACCGGAGATGGTGAAGACAAGAATAAAGCAATGGGCACAAGTGGTAGCTTGCTCTCTGCTGCAATCAAAGGAACACAACTAAATTGACAATACAAATTTTTGTTTTGTTTTTGTTTTTAAATTTCTGATTTAGCTTTTCCATGTATAAATATAAAATATGGAATTCTAATTTCTGTCCATGCTTATTCTTTATTTTCTTATTTGTAGTTTTATTGAAAAAATTAATGGAGTATTTCTTATTTGAGGGTGATTTTTTATTCTATAATTTCATTATAAGGTTTCATTAGATAAATAATACTTTAGAGTCAGCTCGGTGAGCACAAAATAGTTTTTATTTATTATTTATATGGTGTACTATATATATATATGGTGTAAAACTTGAAAGAATTGATCAATTTTCTTTTTTGAAAAAATGGTTTAATTTACCCAAATTATGTGGTAATTTGTTCTGATGAGGTAATGAATTTTATTTTTAATTTAAAAGCTAATTTATTAATTTATGTATTCATTTAACTGAATTTAATAAAATTATATTCAAAATAATTTTATTTAATACAATAAAATAAATTCATGACATAATAGTGAAGCTGAACTTGAAGGTATTACTCATGAGCACGTTACAAATAAGATAAAAATATATATTGTCGCACCTCAAATGAACAATTATAGTGTTTGTGAAGAGAAGAAAGCATCGTCATCTTACAATGTGGACATGCTAAAAATGATAAATTTTTGTTATTAAATGATATTCTTATTCTAATATTAATTGATTTAATTCATAGTACATTTTACGAGATATGAGCGATAAATCGTTGCTCTCATTACAAGAAAAAATATTCAGTTTATAAATAATTTCTTAAGAGATACAAGTGATGGGTCATTGCCTCCATTGTATACCACACAAAAGAAAACTGGCAAGTGTAGTCACTTATATATATATGTTGTCTACAAAAATCAATAGTTGAGATTTATCTTGTATAAATATTGCGGACGATTATGATTATGGATGATTCAAAAACTTCTAGCAAATATTACAAAACTCGAGAGTTTTCATAAGATGACTTGAAAATGAGAAAGTGTTCTATTATGGTACCGTAGATGTAAATATTGTTTTAATTTTTTTTAGGCCATTTTAAATTAGTATCTAATTTGATTTTTCTTCTATTTGTTATTTAAATTATTGACATTATTCCAGTTTTGTACATTGACTATACATATTGTTCCAAATTGAGTCCTAACAACTTATTTACTCCTTCAAAATAAACAACTTATTGTATAATTTATTAGAGACCTATATAAACATACCATCTAATCTCATACAAATTTTGTATACTATGTAATTTATTTTGTGATGAAACTCAAGTCACACTAAGGTGGCGTTCGTTTAATGTAATTTTTAACTTAATTAAAATAGTTAAACCTACTTTCCTAAGAGTTAAATAAATTCAAATTCTAAGGAATTGGAATAACGTGGTATATGTGTTATTTCAATTCCTTCGAATATGAAATTATTTAACTCATTTGAGGAAAGAGAATATTTTTTTAATCCCAAATATGTCCTCCTGAAAAAATTAAACGAACGCAATAATCACAATTTAAAAATAACCAACATGTCCTACTTTCCCAGGATTTCAAATAAAAATTGCTAAACGAACGCTACCTTACTACTTACCTATAAGAAATTTGTTGTGTGTTATGGATATATTTTGCTTGTAGACTTGTAGTGCTGTGCATGAATCTCGATTTCCAATTTTACGAGAGTTACCTAAATTTTGTGTCCATGTGATGTGATGTGTCATTCACATTATAATATGTTTTAGATCTTTATTTGTAGCCCATGTTTTGTGTGGTTGAATTTGGAGATCTTCAGGTCTTGGAGTTTATGGGAACAAAAAATGGATATAAATAGTGCTTGATTTGGCTTTGTTGTGTGATGTCTCACTTTGAAACTGCCTAACCAGACCAAAACTATCATATGGCTCTGTGGCTTCTGCAAACAATTGCTGGCTCCTACTTCATTTCAGCTGTTGGTGATCATGAGTCTTGACAATGCCAGCTCAGTTTTTTGGGTGAAACCATGTCTACATACATGCATCCCAAACATTTTTCTTTACATTTCTTTCTAGTTTCAATACTCCAAATGATTTTTCTAATTATGAACCTCAAGTCATAAGAAATTTATTATGTTTTTCAATCTCTTAAATAGACTTGAGAGATTTTGAATGATCAAATGCAAAATGAAAACATTGAATTGCACAAACAATTAGACGCACGAATATTTAAATGTCATTAGTGACAATTTTTTCTGAAACAAACACTGAATTTTTATTTATGCCCGTAAACCTTTTCATGCTTAAAATCTCTTGAATAGAGAAAATATTAGGGTCCATTTTAATTGAGTTAACATTTTTAAGGTTTTGTGTTAAGGTTCGGAAAAACATCTTATCACAAGAGAAACAAAATCTAGTCATGCGGATGACCAGCGACGACTGACGAATATATATGTAAAATGGTGGAAACATATTGTGTCGACAGACTTGATCACCCAACATTGTTCTTAAAGTTTTTTAGGCTATAATTAGTTTACTACTAAACTCTATTAGACATGCATAGACAACGGTTAGATATGATAAGACTAACAACAAAACCTCCAACATACAAACTTGAAGAGGCTTGAGTACTTGATTAGATATAGATATGAATTTGCCTAATAGAAGACCCTTAAACCATATATTTTATATCTTAATGGGAGAAGAAAACTGTTCCTGTGGGGTATTTTCAAAGTTTTAGGGTTCCTAAAATGTGGGTTCCTTTCATGGATTGACTTCCTGATATTCTCCTCACCACACAAACACCAATTAATGAATTTATATATTTCAAAAAAAAAAAATAATGAATTTATATGATTTTTAAAATTAATGAAATAATTTTTTTAGATAAATAAGATAATCAAATGGGAATATAAATTAACATCCCACTCAAAAAAAATAAATTAAAAATGTCTTCTGTTTTTTCCTCTTCAGGCTCGTGGAAAAATATCTGTGAAAACCAAGTGAAAAATATCTGGCTGACATTGGCCGAGATATTATCAGAGAGGGTGACGTGGCACGCAGCTGATCCAACTGACACGTGTAAAAAGCGTCGCAATATGACCCCACCTCCGCACACAAGACAACACCGCCTCTTCTTCCTCCTCGGCTCCGTCCTCCCCTTTCTCTGCTCTCTCTCTTACTATATCTACACCCAAACCCTCCCATCTTTTCCCTCTCGATTTTACTTTTTTTTTTTCGGATTTTCAAATTTTTTTTCTGGTAATTTTTATCGACGAATTATTTCGAATGGGAGAGCATCTTCTACCGAATATTCCGTCGCCTGATGCCGGAGAAATGGAGGCTTGCTGCAGCGGCCTGTCTCGGACAAACTCGGTGTCGTCTTCCCTCACCGTCGATTCCTTCAAGGATCTGTCGGTTTCCAATGCCGATGCAGCACCGGTAACTCGTCTCTTTGCTATTATTTTCTTAATAGTTCAATTCTTGGAACGATTCGAATACTGTACGGACGTTGCGTGATTTGTTTTGATTGCTTGATTTGTGAGGTTACGACCTCAGTGTTTTGGTGTCTGAGATCTATCCGTGTCATGGTAGGGAAGGGAGTTTTTTTGTGAAGCGCGTGGTTCAATAGAAATGGAAATTTCATGTTGGAATCACCCTAGATCCGTTATACGATAATTGTTGAAAAAGGATGATAAAAAAAATCCATTTGTGGTTGAGAGCTTAAAGGACTGATTTTTAGAATGTTTTGTTCCATGATAGTTTATCTTTCATTTCTTGCTTTCAATATTTTAGAATTGGAAAGGTGAATAGTGTTGCACTGCATCTAATTTTATACTTTCTTTATTTTACAAGTAGAAAGTTTTTTTACAATTCGAACCAAACTGCATCTTTGGTGAAATTTGGAGTTTTTGAAGTGCCTTTATCATGGCGAGAGATTTAAAAACTTATATCCACAAATCACTCTTTGTTGCTGAACATGAATATCCCATATGATTATCCTATTCTATGGTTAGTGTTTATTTAGTTTGCCTAGGGCCGAATAGTTGACTTCTGTTGCATGCATGGCTTGTGTAATTGAAGATGAGATTTGGAAGGCAAATGGAGGAGAATGTTGAGGTGTTAATCCTTTGGTTTGGCTGGTGGCTTTCTTTCTTCTCTTCTTTTGGGGGTCATAATTTGGAGATATTAGCTTTTATGGAGAGAGAGATAGAGTAGGTAGTGCATAGTTCTTATGTTGCAATTCAGTCTTGTTAGAATCCAGTGAAGATTGCCTTAGGTTTTACTATTTTCTCTTTTAGCATGGTTGGGAATCTTGAAATATGGTCTTTGAACATCTTTATAAACTATTTGCCTATGAACAAGTACTTGGCAAAAATGTGGGAAAACATTGTCAGGTGCTTTAGCTATTGGAAATTCTAAAACCAGAATGGTAAGTCCATCAGGTTCCTGGTCATTGTAGAGGGTGTGGTTTTGTGGTTGTTATCTTATATAATGGAAGTACAAAATCTTTCACCACATAGTCTTACATAACTCAACTATTCGTTCATTTGAGTCATTTTTTAGTCCTTATAGTTGTATTATGTTGCAGGGGCAATACATTGAGTGGACAGATGAGAGGCACAGTTTATATCTTAATTCTCTAGAAGCATCCTTTGTCAAGCAATTGCACAATTCCATGGGTCTGCTTGGTTGGCGTTCACAAGTTAACACGCGAGTGACAAATTCATCTGACAATTTGCCTGCCAAGGCTCACAAGTCTTCTGACCAGGTGAGATACTTAATCCACTATGCATTTTGGGTATGTGACTTCTCCCATCTTTATTGATACCCAAGCTTAAGGAGGCCATTGAATTCCTTTTAATCATCTGTTATCATATTCAGTTCACTGTTCTTCGAGAAGGTTGCTGGCAGAGAGTTAACTTTCAGAGGAATCAGCCTTTGTTAGACTGCACTGTTGATTCTCATGTTTCAATGGAGAATCAATGGATAAGTCGCCTTAGATCTTCAGGAAAATACCATATGTCAACATCTAGTGACTTCCAAGAACACTTTAATGAGGGAAGTCAGTCAAGAGAGAATTCAACTTCCTCCAATGGACTGCGTAGAAATTTAGAGAAGTGTCATGTTAGCCACTCCTGTTTCCAGGATTTGGTTGGTAGGACAGGTAAATTTTGCATTACTTGGAAGGTTTTCCCTTCTTAGAATGTTTGCTTTTATGTTAATTACTGGCGCATGCATTCAATTTCTCATTAGTTTCAACCTCTTTTTTAGTTCCTTTTTTGCCAAGTGGATAAACATAATTGATACCGGAAGTTAATCACATCTTTATGCTACATTGATTGATTGTTATATTATAGGGTTGGATTTGTCATTAGCCGATGGACTTTACAATTTTTTATGTTTAAAATGGTCAAGCATACGGTCATCTTCCCTGTTAGTGAATGATATAACCACATATCATTTAGTGTTTGTAATCTTGTATGGTCTGTAAACAGACTGAAATGTAAATTTGAGAAAGTTGATTTTATGATTTTCAAATCCAATGAGATATAAGAACTATGAAGGCCTCGATTCAATAGCCTGCGAAAGAATGTTAAAAAAAAAACTGTCTATTTCTTTGAACCAATTTTTGGAGAGTTTGTGTTCTTAAATGTTTCTGTTATATTTTATCACGAGTAGTGATTTTGTGTTTTATCTTTTTTCATGTTGTGATGAATTTTTAGGTTGTTTATTTATTCCATAGAGGTTTCTATTTTGCCAGACAGTCAGTATCTACTTAAACTTTGTTATCGGTTCAAACTTTATCTTTGTTTTGAAGAATAGTATCATGTTCAGGCATCTACTGTCTTTTCTATCTCGCGTTTCCCCGTAATATTAATTGTATCTTATTCTTGATGATCTAACAAAAGAAGGATGCTATCAGTTTGGTCTTATTCTCGATGATCACAAAAGAAGGATCTATCAGTTTGGTGATACTAAAGCATATCAAGTTTGGTAGCCGAATATTAAAATAAATTAAATTTTAAATCCAGCAAATATGATAAGTATTCTTACGTTAAAAGCATTGTTTCCTTTGTGATAGTTAAACCGAAGTGCTAATACCTTCCCTCTTTTGTAATGAACCTGATGCTGATGGAAGCATTCTATAGAAAAAGCACAACTAGTAATTAGACTATGAATATAATTAGTTAACATGAGACAACTTCATATCCTAATCTTTCAAGTTGCGCATCATATTTAACAGTGAACTCTTGAAATTCTAGGACAAGGGTAATAGTGAACTCTGGATGTTTAGTATTTCTGTTTCGTTTTTCTTCATACTAAAGTATGGTTATTTGCAGAGGTTTCAGATCAAAATTTTGTGGACAAAGACCTTGGAGAAGGATCAAGCTGCACATCCAGGGTGAAACGACTAAAGACAGGTCCAGTTAAATCTTCAAACAATGATCAGGTAACGTGTTCAGAGTTAGTTTTGCAAGTGCCTCCTGTTTATCATGACACATGCCTGTGAGACTGAGAATTTTGGAGTCTCATTTTTTTTCTTCCCATCATTGTACACTTCAGATCGTGCCAATTGGAAAGTCTCGTACTCATTCAACTGATATTTCAACTGATGCTTCCTCAAAAAGAGAAGTAGGGGTACATCAGGAACCGTTGTCAGAAGACAGTGAAAAATATATCTACTCAGAATCTGGTATGAATTTTTTCTTCAGAGAAAGCTGACCTTTCTCTTAGATTCAAAGTTCGAATGTTCCTTAGAAAGAAAAGAGGCTTTGGAGTTCCATGTCATGGGATAAATGATCATGAAGACATAAATACTTCATCACTTCATATTTTCTTGCGAAAAGGATTTTGCAGGAAGTGCAATTGTAGTAATTTAACTAGAAAAGAAGAAGATTTTTGATAGAAAATTCATAGGAAATAAAAGAAGAATAGGGTATCTGCAGCGAGGTAGTTACATATAGTATTATGCTCCGGATAAAATCTTTAGTATGTGTGCAGTTGATGTAATTAGTCAGCTTGGTTAGCATTCGAGTATTATAGTAATTGTAGAAGACGAGAGTTGCAAATGTTTATCTACTGTGCTGAAAAGGTCAGCCATGTTTGTTTTTACAGCTTCTCTGTAATTTTCTACACGCTTACGATTGAAAAGAAATTGTACTCTCAAATTGTATGTTGGTTGATTCAAGGAAATGCATAATTTTTTTTATAGGGGTAAAGACAAAATTAGTACCCAAAATTTTGGGCTAAACACAAATGTGGTACCTAAACTTTTATTGCACCCAATCTAGTACCTACACTTTTATTTTGTATCTAATATAGTACCCACACTATTATTTTGTACCTAATTGAGTGTCTGCCGTCACATTCCGTCAATTTGCCCGTTAAGTCTTGTCTACGTGGACACTGTACTGCCTCGCTGGAAAAAATTCGCTGATGTGGAGGCTGACGTGGGTGATGATGTGTATTATTTTTACTGACGTGGATGATGATTGGTATTATTTTTACTATTTTAAATTAAAAAATACAAAAAATAATAAAAAAATCAAAACAAATAAAAAGATAATTAGGTCTTTTCTCCTTCGCGAATTTACGATGCTGCAGCGGCGAGGTTGCTTCCCGTCGACGA
>JAYMTF010002058.1:0-19817 GCA_036897485.1 Pelargonium nanum | reverse complement strand
ATCCCCGCTTTTAATTGCGGATTTGAGTTAATAAAACTATCTCTTTGGTTCAAAAAAAAAATAATGAGTCCACCTTATTAACCTTTTAGAGGTTAACCATTGTAGAGTCTTATCATTCTAATGAGATAATATGTGCATAATGGGTCCACCTTATTAACCATTGTGGATGCTGTAAGGAGGAACTGAAATTAGGAGAAAAAATAAATAGAAATAGAAATGTCGACGTGGCCGTCACTTGCAGCTGCAAGAAATGAAGAAAAAGTAGTTTATTACACAGAGGAGCTTCCGTGGCAGCCTCGACGACATCGACCCGATAAGCTTGGATATGTGTGTCGGACCCTACCATTCTGCTACTCTTCTCTACTCTGTCTACTGTACATCTCCCCAATTCGGGTCACATTTAGGGCTCTCTTCCTCTCTCACCTACATTTTCCCTTTTCCTCTTCCTCTCTCGTCGCTCTCAGATTTGACAACCAACCTTCGATTCGCTGGCTAAAGAATTCAACCTATTCACCAATTCAGATAGCTATGATAAAATGCCAGGCATCCCCTTAGTTGCTCGCCAGACCTCGTACGTCTTCAATTTTTGTTGCTGCTCCAATTCTTGTAATTTGAATTTTGTAGCTGTTGTTCGTATATTTGTTGATCATGAATTCTTGATTGCAGGTGTTCTAGAAGCTCTGATCAGATGTGCCGGCAGGATTCTCGGGTGCGTTTGTCAGCAGAAGAGGAAGTTGCCGCCGAGGAGAGCCTGTCAGTGTATTGTAAGCCTGTAGAGCTCTACAACATTCTTCAGCGCCGCGCCGAGAGAAATGTAATGTGTTTGATATAATTTGGTCTGCTAAATGAAAAATGCTGTAGTTTCACCATTCATTCTTGTTTCCATTTCCTTGAGCTTAGCCCTTCAAATATCTTGTCCACCATTACAAGCTCCAAACATATAGATATGATGTTTGAGTTTTTGTATTGCTTAAAGTATTAAAGTGTTTCTAACTTGGCATGTACCTGATGCAGCCGGCGTTTCTCCAAAGATGTTTGTGCTACAAAATAGAGGCAAGTCAAAAAAGAAGGTAAATTTTAAGTTAAGCTATATTAACTATTAACTGTGTATGTAAGTGCTTGTTCGGTATGTCTATAAAGAATTGAGTGTTTGTATGTAGAGCCTTGAGAAGGGTTTGTTGAGGCTTTGAAATGGCTGTAGTGTACTGAGTGTTTGTTTGGTTAACCTATGTCTGTAGGGGGTTTAAAAGTATGATTGTCTGTAATGATAGATGAAATTCTAAAAGATATGAGTGTTTAAAAGCTGTTTGTTGGTGCGATAGCATTTGTTCTTATCTCCTCAATGTCAATTGATGCTATTATAACAAATATTACTGTCAACACTGTGCATGAGACAATGATGTCCTGTCCAAGTTTCTTGATGGTTATGCACGCTGAGAGATATTCAATAACATATTGATTATATATATATATATTTTTTTTCTTGTCAAAGTCATCTAATTTTACCTTTTGCAATTTTTTTTCTTAAGTAACAGTTTTTATGCACCGCAAGTAGGACTAGATGAAGCAACTAAAAGACAATTTTGGGAGGATTTAGGTAAAGTGGTTCGAGGGGTACCCTTTGGAGAAAAGATATTTATTGGGGAGATTTAAATGGACTCATAGGAAGGATTAACAAGGTTTCGAAAGAGTGCATGACTCATGAGGATTTTGGTATTGAGATAGAAATGAGGTGGGAGAGACTTTTAGAATTTGGAACATCATATTATTTGTACTTAGCAAACACTTTGGTTTAGCATTCAAGGCACACACTTACATTCGGAAGTGGTTTAATACTAGTCAAATAGAATATATCCTCACACAAATAGAAGACAAAGTAGACATGAAGTATAGTAAAGTTGTCCTAGTTTGGTGTTCAGCGACAAGATATATGTTATTAACTATAGATATTCACCTTAAGAAAATGTATAAAAAAAGGAAACAAAGAACCTAGGATTAGACCGTGGATATTAAATAGAAGAACCAAATTGATTATAGGTAGATGATGTTTAAGGAAGCTTGATGGAATTTACTTGAGGACACTAGTATCATGTAGGCATAAATTGCAACTTGCATTAGGAGGTTATATAAGGTTTGATCATAGAGATATAGAAACTTGGTAGTCGAATGAGAATATGCTTAATGCTGTTGAGGAGAAAAGAGATCTTTATAGGAAGTAAGAGGGTGTTTGGATTAACTTCTCAAAGATAACTCATAATTCGAAAAAGATCAGGAGTAGTTTTGTGCTTCAACCCTTTTTAGAAAGAAGTAGTTTAACTGTTTGGATAAAAATGCTGATATAAAAATATTAATACTTAATTGATGTTCTATGAATTATAGTTAAAAAAACAAATAAAAATAATAATTTTAAAGTTAACAAACAAATTGAGTTATAGATGGAATATATGAGTAATTAAAAAAATAGGACATATATATCTTTTAACCAAACACTAAAAAGAGCAATTTGGTGCTCATAAGCTTGTTTGACGAGCTCTTAAGTTAATCCAAAGTCCAAACACCCTCTAAGGGTACCATTGAAAACACATGAAAAGTAGAAGATGACAAAAAAAAAAATGCACTATGAATGTAGTTGGTGAGCTATGTACATAGCATATAATGAAGTTATATTAGAAGTTAAAAATTGAAGTTGGATAAAGAGATGTAGAGAGTTGCCAAGGTAAGGAATAAATGATTAGCGATATTAATTGTGCCAAGTGCATCGAGAGAGAGGATAATGTAGCATTGATAACCGACGAGTATATTTGACGACTTACATTATGGAAGCCATGGAGGTTGCTTGGAGGAACCATAGTTTTGTAAGACATATTATGATATGTTTAGTACAAGAAGTTTTGAAGTAGATGTAGGAAAAAAATCGGATCAAACAACATTCTCATAAAAGTGGTTGATAGTGTTGACCAATTCAATCATAGTCATCAAATAATGTAGTGATATGAAATACGGATGTCCTATCCCCATGAATTGTTTTGTCAATCTATGAAATTATTATGCCCTAATGTTCAAGCTAAATATAATAAGTGCGTGATTTGTAATTGTGATATGAGTGACCATATATGTAAATAAAGCAAAGTAAATACAGAGTTGTTTCGAATTAGAGAGACTAAGGAACTAGTGTTCACCATGTTATAGCTATATGAATGCTAAAGTGACGTGAACTATAGAATGATGATGCAAGCAATTCCACATTTAAATATGCAAGCCCTCTCTTCTTGAGGAACTTTCAAGTACTAATTTACCCAAATCCAATCAATGATCAATCTCTTGAGTTGTGTTTTGGTCAAACTAAGACATTTAGATGAATATAAGCTTCATTACTATCTCTAGTGAATGACCTAACAATGTTCAATGATTAATTTCTAGAATTAATGAATATTTCTCAAAAGTTCATCAAACCCTAAAAACAAACTACAAAAATCTGTACCCTAGCCATCATTAAGACTTAATCAAGGAAGCAACAATTTTTCAATAACATTCCAACAAGCATTCATCAAATCAATTAAAATGGCTACACCCTAATCCCTAAATTAGAGTTTCTAGCCGCTCATAGCTATGGAACAAGTAAAAACACTTGAATAAAATATATTTAATTTCATAAGTAGAAATATGTTGCACAATTATTTGTCAAGGATGATCTCTTGATCAATCTTCGTTCTTGTTGGTCAAACTCTCTAGATTTAGAAAATAACATTTGTATCTTTGTTTTAAAGTTACAAGCCTTTTGATAAAGGTTCCCAATAAAAATAAGTAAGGAAGCACGTGAAATTCGACTTTGTGCAATTGAACAACCGTTCAAACTTCCAGAAGCCTTTTGACTGCTCGAACAAACTCCGACTTGCGCTGGTAAGCCCATTCTTGAAAGCTTGAGAAGTCCTCTACAAATATTGGGAAGACCCAAACTTCAGCCGAGATATCTAAGGATGTTAAAATCTTGAATTACTATGTTGAAGTGGGTGAAATATAAAGTGTAAAGGCTACATTTTGCTTCATTTTTACCTAAAACGACAATTTCACCTAAATGAACTCCTTTTGCTTCGTTTTCTTTTCTTTGACCCTCTAATAGATAATAAAAGCATGAAAAACACTAGAAAATAACATCAAAACTGACAACTAAGGTAAATATGAAATAAAATGAAATAAACGAGAACAACTAAAGTGAAAGTAATACATTAAAGCAATACAAAACAAAATATAAAACACCGTCATCATTGACTAACCTCTTTAACCAAAAGTTTAAAACTAACAAGATACTTGAAGAGTGAATGAAAACGCTATAACACCTATTTACGAAAACAAAGGTTATATTTCGACATGTAATACATTAAGAATTATTAAAATTACGAGCTGTAAAATGAAGATAATGATTTAGTGAACCAAACAATGTTATTAATGACGCATGGCGCACGATGGAACAATCCTCTTTTGGAGCCATGACGCGCTTCTTATGAAAATAATTTCCTTTATTAAACTATTATATCATATAAATTAATGAAATTCTGGCAGCATGTCGCTCAGAAATATGGTGAAAAGAAAATAAAGATTAGAAGTAGTAAATTCTAATAATATACCTCATGGGTTGGTGGCTGTTGTTTATTGTGTGGCTGGAATGCTCAGAATACAGAAGTTTGTGGTGCATGTAAATTTTTTGCATGCCTATTTGTGATTTCTATTTTAATTTTCCTTCATTTTATAACTCACATAGGCTTGAAAGATCTTTTGGCTTTCTTTTAAAATAAATAAATTAAAAATTAAGAAATATAGTCAATCTTTAATATTGCGCGCCTTTCATGGTGAGGACCATGTGCCGCGTGGCTCCACAACTGGTGCGAAAAAATGCGCACCTTTTGGAAAATGCTGCTTCAGGGGTGGCTTATGGCGAGGACCATGCACCACGCCTTGCGCATGGCGTGCGCCATTCATAACACTAGAACCAATGTAGTTTTAATTGCTATTTGATTTAAGTCTTGTTTGATAAGAGTATTGCTCTACATCATCAAGTTGCTGGAAAAAGAAGGAGATGATGTTTTGTTTGTTGAGCTACTTGTAGGAGCATGCTTTTGCCCAAGCTTTGGAAGGAGTTAGATCTCATAGAAGCAAACACAGTCCTGCAACTGGGTTTGAAAACTGGAAATAAGACAGAATAAAACTCTCCCAAACTTGCCCTCAGCTTACACACTTACCTTTCCTTTGCTCCTTTTTCATTTTTCTTTTCTGTTGTCTTGCCCTTGAGCTAATGATTAACCTTCTCTTCCATGTGTCTCTCTTTTTACTGCAACTAAAGGTTGGATGAGGTTTGGAGGTCGGTTGGGTTGGGTTGAGAGACACAGTTATAGAGATTTGTGAGGTTGAAGATAAGGTTGGTCATCAAAATCTAAAAGTCACCTTGCATACTAAAGGGTCTTCCTAAGTTAAATTTGGCCCCTCACAATTTAAAGATAAATTGTGTTTATAGTAGATGTTTATAGTAGCCCATTAGAATTCCTATGATTTTGGACCAAAAATATAATTAAATTATTTTTAATTGTATATTATTTTTGGTCACTCATTCCATTTCCTTAAGCCAAACAAACTACTTCATCAAACTACTTTCAAAGTCCTAGTTTTACATTTATTGAACAAACCCCATATTGTCTTCCTGCTTCTTTTACCTCCTAGTTTTTTAGTAGTGCTACCAAGCAAGCACTTACTATGGACACTATCTTCCTATTGAGAGGACTTATGATTATGGAAATCATGGAGGGTGACGATAAGTATAGGTACCTTGGATATTTAATTTAAAAGGATGGAGAGATTGACGAGAATGGTGGAAATAAGATTAATGTGGGGTGACTGAAATAGATGAAGGCTTTGGGGGTTCTTTGATAATAAAAACCTCTAAAGTTGAAGAGGAAGTTGTATAGATTAGCTGTAAGTCCAGTTTGTTGTATAATGCTGAATATTGGGCTCCAAAGAGATTACAAAACCATAAGATGAGGGTAGTATATATGAGAATGCTTAGGTGGATTTGTGATAATACTAGGAAGGATAGAATTAGGAATGGAACTATATGAGTAAGAGTTTAGGTAGCTTAAATTGAAAATAAAATGAGGTTAAACAATTTGAGTTGGTTTAAATATGTGCTAACAAGGGTGATTAGCAACCCCTTTAGAAATTGTGAGAGAATTCAGTTATGAAAAACAAAAAAGAGGAGTAGACCTTAGTTAGCATAAGAAAGAAGTAACAAAAATCATGGTAATTCATAACTTAACGGATGTTAGCATTAGATATGATGGTGTGTAGGAGGATAATACAAGTAGAATATTCAAAGGAGTTTTCTTAAATGATTTATGTAGCTGACCCTAGCACTGTTTGGGAAATGGCTTGGTTTTTTCATGTAAAATTTGTTTTTAACATTTTTGCTACTTAAGTTTACCTGCACAAATTTACTTGCATGTTCATTTTTTGACATTGATTGAAATTAGTTATTGGATTGGATATAACAGATTGAGTAGTCTGAGATACTAACTTGGTGGGTCTTGTTTGATGTAGACTACAAATGACAGTTTCTCTGTCAGGGACTTTGAGTGAAGTAGAAGCTCATAGTCTGTTTCCGATGCACATCTTGTTAGCGAGATTAGTTTCTGATGTTCGAGTTCCTGAGGTATCTCTCTTCTCAAGCCAAACTGATGAATTAGTGTAGATATATTCCAATGTGATATGGAGGTAGTATTCTGCAGTTCACTTTACTATCTTATTTCTAACTTGTCACATTTTCCATAAAAGTATTCTGCAGTATATCGTTTCAGTCGTGCATGTATTTTAACCAAGTATGCTGGAGCTGGGGGAAATACTTCTACTCAAGCATGTTTTACTATCCCTGAGATTAGCAAGCTAGCATTAGAAGCCAAATTTGGCTCAGTTGCCATCTTGCTTGTCAGCTGTGGTATGCATTTGTGTGCGATTTTTGAATATGAGGATTCTTGTATGGATATTGTTGCATTATGTGTTCTTGTTTATATTTTGCTGCAGCTGGATCTCAAAATTCTTCTGGAGTTGATTTAACCAAGAGTCATTTGCATACTTCATCACCGTGTAAGGGATACAAATACCTTAGTTGCTTAAGCCTGTGTGTTTTTGTATCACCTGTCATCTGTTACGTCGTATGCTGATTATAGTTAGTTTTAGTCTTTAAGATCACTTATCCTTACTAGTTATCTGAGTGGAGTATGAATATTCATTTCCCAGGCGATATTTTTTCCACTTAAATTTCATGTAATCTTGGCAGCAAATGTTGGTCTATACTGCCTATTGGGAAAGATATCATTGGAATCACTCTATTCATCTTGGGAGAACTCTCCAAACCTGATTTTGGGACAGAGAGCTGAAATGAAACCAACTGTTAGCATGCATCCTTGCTTCTTGAAGGTATTGGCAGAGCACGATAAGACTTTTCTTCCTTATCTAATTTTCTTACTGACTTTTGCTTATCACCCCAAATCATGTTTTGAGGACTCACTTTGTCTACAAATGTTTTTTGTTTTTAATATATTTTAATTTCATTCCTGGTAAAGCTGAGTCCTGCATTCTTTGGCACAAACAGGTTAAAACTAAAATTTTGGTTTCATTATAACAGATTCAAATTTATTCGCTATGGTGTGTGATAGTTTATACTTATAGCCTTCTATTACAACTAGTTTAATACACCCGTGCGCTGCACAATCTCTTTGTATTCTAAATCTTAGTTTCTCTGGGTTATTTACTATTCTTCTTTTTACAGCTAAGCGGTTCTAATGGGGACAACTGCATATCTTTTCGAACTCCCAATAATTCCAATGTTGGGGTATGTTTCTCTTTTTACCATCTTTTTGTTCATTTTTGAAAGATTGAATTTTATTAGTATGATCGGTCTTGCTAAAACCATTGTTAAGTCAGCTGTTGGGTTTCTTAACTGTTTGAATTTTTTAAGGCTGCACAGCAAGTGCAAGTTGTCATTTCTGCTGAAGAATTTGGGGCCAAGGAAAAATCTCCTTACAGTTCTTACAGCTGTAGTGACATTCCTTCATCGTCATTGTCTCATATAGTTCGGTAAGCTTCATATTTTTTTTTAACTATAATCTATATGTTTTAATAATCTTGTAAATTTTATACGTGCTTTTACCAAACTTCTAGCACTTGATGCAACTCATATCCATACTTTTCACCGGTTTTTGAATGGCGTGGCTAGAGTTGGCAATTCATGTTGATGTGTTGTATTGAAAGTTTAGTATGTGATATATGTGCCAACAGAACGCAACACATTTAAAAATCATTTTGAAATATCAAACATGAATAGGACACTTGTATAATTAGGTTACATGACACAAAACAAATAACAAGTTTAAGTAAATGAGTTCATGATGACTCCAAACAACCAAAAGTGCTCAAATAAATTAAATGGGATGATTACGTATGACCACCTCGTGGTATTGTCCACAAACACATACCCTAAGAAATATTCCATGACACAAATATGAAAATTATCTATCTCATCATGTGTCTGGCATGCGAACTAATTTTTCTTAGTACCCATCTTACCCTTACATGATTTTTTCTTTCTTATTCCTCAAAGCCAAACATCTCCTATTCTCTTTCATCTTTTACACACTTCATATTCCTCCCTATGCTTGCTGGTACCACGATGGCCCATGGTTGTTCCTCCCGATGATTCATCAAATAGAAATTGCGACGATCATATCACTTTAAATAAAACAATCCAGAAGTATAATATTAAAAAAGAACAAAACAATCTAAGCAATTACATTGCTATCCATCTTATTCTCGGTCTTGCATGTTGTTTTCATTTGTGGGTTATACCCATTTTTTTTAGTTGAACCATTTTCCTCATTCAGGCCTGAGTGGCTTGTGGGTTCTCAGGGTTGAAGGTTATCAATTTATTTTTTATTTTTTAAAAGAGAAGAAATAAAGAAAGATAGATATAGAAGAAGAAACAATGGCGTAACATATCCACCACCAAATCACACCTATGACCATTGAAACCATAGACAAAAACCACCAGTTTTCTTTATTGGTGTTCCTTTAGCTCCAGCAAAAATAAACTGATTTTTCCAATTTCACAGTCATTAGCTCTCAACAATGTCCCAAACTAAGCCCTTGTTCGCTGTAGAACCACCCGTTTTGGCTATCCATCCCATGTACAACCACTGCAACAATTCCTTCCAGTTCCTGAATTCAACAACGACAAATTGAATTGAGGGAAAGTTTGTTGATTTTGTTCTATACCCAAGATAATTTTGTCCCGAGGTTTGCGAATCGACTTTGAAACATCCCAGTTGTCTTATCAATTTCACAAATTTTCAACAACTTGAGGGGATGTGTCCAGTTTTTTCATCATAACCAAAATATGCTTTGATTGATTAGGTAGAAGAGACCCAATTAAGGATCCTGAAATTTATAAGACCATTGTTACCTAAAGCAAGATCTTTGAGTCTACAGATTGTCAGTTTCTGGGAACTTGATTAGTTTATTCCAGTCACGGTAATGTTCATCCAATAACTTCAAGACGTTGACGGATTGAGCAAGTCTTCTTTTGGATGTGAATGCATTACATCCAGTTTGGGACTGGAGATGTGCTTCACTCTCTCAGGCTTGACAATTTTCATTGATTGGCATTTAATTTCTAGTGAAGTGAATAGATTTTCTTCAGACATGCGTATCATGTATACAACCTTTTAAGTCATTTACTTTTAAAGTTATTTTTACCTGGTCATATTTCTCAGTCATTTATATGATTTTACATGATCATGCATTGATGATTGTGCCCCAAAGTATGTCTTTCATGAGTTCCAGTAGAGGATGGCTTTTGGATATGACTGAGTTCTTGAATATTAAATCTAGTGCGAGGGGTTTTGGGCTGATCATTGGTTCTAATTCACATCTTCATTGTAAAAGTACTGCTCGAAAAAAATTGTTATCCCAACCTAAGGAGGCTCCTTCCTTACTCTGACAGTCAGTGTAATAGAGCATCCTTTTGAAAAAACACTTGTATTTTTATACTTATTGTTCAGTGCATTATGTCTTTCATCCACTTTAAATTTCCAGGTGGGCATACGCTAACGAGTTTTGCTGTTGAATTGTCTAGGTTGAGGTCTGGCAATGTTGTATTCAATTATAGATACTACAACAATAAGCTTCAGCGTACAGAAGGTATTATTAGTTTATCTCATTTATCTTCTGGTGGTTAATGAGTAAAGTTATCTATTTCTTTAAATTTATTTTCCTCCTGTTTAATTCAACATCTCTATTAGATAAGAAAGATCCTTTCAAGCTCTAGAAGTTAGAGTTTGCCATTTGTATGCAAGTTCAATTGAAGCATACATGTACATTTAAGTGATTAGTTGTATTAGACATTTCTTCGGGAGTATATATTATGCTACAATGTGTGGTTTTATTTTAACCCTAATAAGATTTAACATTCAGTGAATTTATTATATTTGCTTCAGCAACTAGTTATATAGCAAAAGATATGAAATAATAAATTGAATAAACAATGGTAATGATACAACAGAGTTACACTATGGTTTTCTCCTGTGAACGTGGATACTTAAAGACAAGACTGTAGTAGGCATAATTTTGATACTATTAACTATTTATGAATATATTTACCATAGGAATAATACCACTAAATAAATTACAAGAATGAAGGAGTTTATTCTTGTAAGTTGTATCAAACTGTTATAGAGACAGTATTTCTATATCTACAAGTTTACTGTATGCATGTGCCTTTAATCTGTGTAAGATTTTTCTAAATATAGCTTCTAAGTGTAACGTAAGTTTCTACCCAAAGGAGAAGACACTGTAACATAAGTAAATAATTTTGATCATAACTCCTATACAATCTAATTAAACTGTGTATTATCTAGTTATTGGTTACTTAGAAAGTTTACTCATTATGTCTTTTGGCTGAGGATTATATATGAGATGATACAAGTCTCATATACTCTTTGTTTCCTGTACAATCTATTGCTATAACGTGAGAGATTATCAAAGAATTGTGGCTATTGATCATGGTTTTAACGTATAGACTCTTGATTCCAAACATAATGTTCTGTGTTGAATTTATTTTATTGATATGAATTACTTGTCAATAACTTGTACAAGAGAGACTCCTTTATATAGGAGATTAAGACTGGAAGTAGAAAATAAGTTAGAGTAGAAAATTAAACTAAACTTTCCTAAATACAATATATTTCCTAATTTCACTAATACCTTTCCTAATTCTACTAAACATAAAAATTGAATCTTCACACTCCCCTCAAGCTGGAGCATGTAAACCAAATCAATGCGAGAGCTTTGAATTTTCACTTTGTATTTCTCTTTAGAACTTCTGGCAGCATTATACGGTTGTTGAAGTTGGTTTTAGTGATAGATGGTTAGAAAACTTGGTTATCGACGAAGAGGCACAATCTGTTAGGGCCAATAAGAAGAAGACGACAATGTTGATGGTACTACAATGACAATTAACACCAAGAAATAGTCAATTGTTGAAGGTTAGTAAAAAAGATGCCAAGATGCTCCAAAAGTAAAAAATAAAACCAAAAAATTGCCAAACGCCATCAAAAATTCAAACTTAAGAGATTAGATTTGTTGATAACATGAAAGCTAACAAGAAAAAAAAGAGAGATAAAACCTAAGGTGATGGTAGCACAAAATTTGCTCAAGAAAAAGAAAGAGATGAAGCTCGAGTTGATTCATGAGATGCTATTTCCTCTCACATGCAAGCATACCATGTTTAGGGAGAAAAACAACGAATGATTATGAAAAGAAATAAATTCACGAATTTTAATGACATCTTGAAGATAGAAAATATTATAGAAAATCATGAAGAAAAAAGAAAACCATTGACCGGACAAGTAACCTGAGGTTGCCGCTGGAATAGCGGAGTCTTTAATAGACTCTCAAAACAATGAATCGAGAGGTTCTGATACTATGTTAAATTTTAATAATGGGCTGCACATAATGACTTGGGCTTCAACTACTATAAGGTTGACCTTGTTAGTATGGTTTTACTTGCACCATTATATTAGCCACTTTACTTTATATTTTTTCAATGTGGGATACTTTATCACCCACTTCAACAGTCTGTTAGTAGACAATTTCATGAATTTACTGAAACATCATAGCATTTTCTGAATCGTTTGGTACTTGATATTCTCAATCCAGATTATACCTTTTAAAGTTGTGGTGTTTTTCTATAGGCAACTAATATTTCCAAAGTTAGTTGGTTGTTCAGCAGTACACACTGTCCCATCCATCACAAATTAATGGAAGAAAACCCTAATTTTTAATCCTTCAATCATTTTGAACAAAAACATTGGTAAATGTTAGACTGTAAGAAATGTGCTTGTTAGATTGTTGAAATAATCAGTTTAAGATCAAGTACCTGCTGAGTAGATTAGTGTTTGACGTTGACCGATTCAATCAGGTTGTCAAATAATATAGGAAAAATAAGTACGAGTCAATGAGTCATATCCACAAGGAAGGAAAAACCAAATATGCGAAATAGCAAACTCCAGATTTAAAACTAAAAATTCTTGATTTTTGTGTGAATATTTATCAACGAATCTTGAATTAAAGAAAAGTAAAGTAAAGTGACTCAGAAAGCTGTTGAGAATTATCAATAAAGAAGTAATTCAAGGTTTAGGGTTCACCAATTGCCAACAAGTTTCTAGGTCTAATAATCATGAAATAGGCTCACGTCTAAATAATTACACATGAAGCTATGCAAACTCTTTCTCTCGAGGCGAGTACAAATTCTATCTATGTCCTAACCTATTCGATCTCTCGCAGAAGGTTTCAAACGCAATAGGCCATGAAGATGAATTTTAATGCCTCGCACTAGGGTTTACCTCTATCTCCAGGCGATTATCTGGTGTGTTCAATCGATTTGATCCGAACAACGAAGTATATCTCTGGAGGCTAAATTGTTGTCCTACTGGAGATCCTTCATCTCTTCACGCAAGCATTAGGCGTGGTTTAATCAAAGCACTAAAGGTTGTCGTTCATGACATTAAACCATATAAACCCTAAAAATTGGCTACACCCGTAATCCTCAGATAAAAAGGGTTTAGTTACTCATACTAATCATGCAACACAAACAAAACAATATATAAAACATGGAATGCATTCAATAAACAATTGTTGATTATCTCTATAATATCTCGTCAAGTCTTCCAAAGGTCCTATCTATCAATTATGAATAGAACAGAATACAAAACTAGCATTTTACAAGCCTTAAATACACAAAAAGAGAATTAAACATGAAATAGAAAATCTGTGTTTCGGCTGACTCAATCTGTACGACCCGTGTCACATGGAAGAGAAACAAATCGATCCAAAGCTTAGAGGACATGACCCGCGTTAGGCATGACACGACCCATGTTGTGGGTCATGTTGAGGGTCGTTATCCGAAGCAGTATCCTTTTTCCTTGAGCTAACACGACCCGTGGTGCTGTTCACTTGTTTTTCGGTGCTCGAAACACTTCCAAACCTCTTTCCGATTGCTTCAAAATCCCTGAAGTATAAAAGACCTGGAAAAACGCTAAAACACTAGAAAGCACATAAACTCTAATAAAGAAAGATAAAATAAACTAAAACATGTAAAAACCGGGATAAGTATAAGATAAATGAGAGGAAAAGTCTATAAAATGTATCTGTACACGTGTCAATGTTGTTTACTGGAATGTATTTGATAGTCTTGTATCTCTTACTATAACAAGGCCCTGTCAAGATGGAACAAGTGTCTTGCACGCAAATCAAATAGTAATAAGAGTCGTAATGAAGTGATGATTTGGTGTCTTACCCCAAATTGTGCTTTCAAATCCAGTACTTCAATGATTGCAATTTTCTCACTCACCAATAAGATAGTAGGCTTCAATACACTGGTTTCTGAAGTTGATTATGTCTAATTGGTGTGAAGATAGATAGCTGATGTATTCATATTTAAGCTGAAATGCCATACCTTCATCTGCATGGGTTGAGTGGAAGCAACAAAACAGGTGCTGTATTTATACATGTATCAAGTCTTGCTCCCAATCAATGGAGAGTGGATACAGTGTGTTCTAAGATTTTGTAGCATAAAAATCATGGAAACAGAGGGACATTTATTTTATACTATTTAATTGGATTTGTTCTGAATGACAAGTCTTTCTAATGGCACTGGCAAACCATCAGTAAAATGAAAAGTACAAGATATCACTTTTATAATCTTATGAAGTTGTATGTACATACTCAAATTCTCTTAGAAAGAGGTACTAATCCACTTATCTAGTCGGTTCTTGTTTGTGTTAGTAAGGAAAGTTCTAAGTAGCTCTTAGCTGGATTTTCATTCACAGCTAGTTATGTTCATTGGAGACTACACTACATATGGGTTCAAGTCTTTGCGTGTCCTATATGTTCATTGGATAAATGTAAAATAGATGAGCTACATATAGTGGTGGGAGCTAAACCCTACTAACAAGGTTGACTTTTTAGAAGTGAAATTCCAAACCATTGTTTGTAGCCAATTATTAAAATTTAACAATGTTTGGCCCTCTTTGGGAATTGGAATATGTCGGTGGTGCTTGTGAACTGATGTTTTTGTTGTCTGCTTCTCGGAAATTTACAAATTTATATGATGTTATCAGAAGTTAGTATTATATAAGTGAGCACTTTACTTTTAAAATGCATCTTCAATGCACTTTGTTGATGTTTCAGCTATTAACTTGATTTCTCCCCTTAATGTAGTAACTGAAGACTTCTCTTGTCCATTCTGCTTGGTAAAATGTGCAAGCTTCAAGGTTGTAATTTTCTTAATATTTTAATGTTCGTAATTTTTTTAAGGAAAATTAAATCAATATGCTAGCTAATTTATTTTTTATTTTTTTTGTGATTCTGATAATTTCCTTAACTTTTTTTATTTTATTTTACAAATAGGGCCTCAAGTATCACTTGCCCTCGTCACATGATCTGTTCAACTTTGAATTTTGGGTTTGTAAACTTCTGGAATATATGCTGGAATTGTACTTTTATAGCTCGTTCAAGGAAAAAGTTGCTAAACATGTGATTATTTCGTAGGTAACTGAAGAGTATCAAGCTGTCAATGTGTCTGTGAAAACTGACATCGTAAGATCTGAGGTCAGAATATTTTCACCTGGAAAGTACCTTTGGAGGATTCTTCATGGTACTTCATAAATTATGGCTTCTTTGTGTTCATTGATTATGGTGACTTGAGATGAAATATTCCATCTTGATTATGTCTGTGTTTGTATTCTCCCTCCTATTAGGTTTCATTTGCATCTTTTCAAAATATAAAATAGAATTTCAGGATTTCGCAGTAAAAGCTGTGTTCTCCGTGTTAGATGAATTGTTGATTGACGCTTTATCATGATTTTCTACTACCACATAATTCATTTCAAATAGCTAGTCTTGTGTCGGCTATATATATAGCAGAAAGCAGTAACCTAGCTGCTGCTGCTGCTTTGCAGCTGGTTGTTTATATAACTTTATACAGTAGTTGAGCAATTCGAGAATATATACACAAACTATACGAATCTACTTTTCTGGTAGTTTTTTTCTACTGTAATTTTGTTTAGGCGACTGCTAAATTTATTTGAGCAGCCACCTTATATATCCAGGGATAGTGGGAGGGATTGCAGATGTTTAGTTGAAACTTTAATGACTGGCATTCTCAATATGTATTGTGGTTAATAATGTTAACGTGTTTCAAAAGAAAGTAGAATTTGCTACTAATTTAGTTGAGTGTTGAGAGTGTACTCTTAGATTTGGGTTTTCCACTTTCACAGGAGATCATCATTTCCTTCACTAATTGGTTCTTCTTTGAAGGTTATAAGGTTGACATATATGAAGGCATGTTTGTTGATTTACTTGACAAAGTTTTATGTTTCCTTCTTTTCGTTTAGGCTTGTGTACAAGATAGAAATTGAAATGCTAAAAAGGGTCTGAATGCTGTCAGTTATTTTCATGATGAGAAGATGCAAGCAAAACTAGGAAGCTATTCTATAAAGCAGAGGTTTTCATTTTTGTTACTTGTAAATTTATATGGCAATTATTTTTGTCCAGGTTGTTGCAGATGCTGTTGATCCTAAACTACAAACATTTTTCTTTTGGTATATCATCTAATTTATGTCTAGCTCGTTGATTAGTTTCTTTGGATTATTATTCAAATTAGTTTTACAAGAATGTAATGAATGGCTGAGTTCTTTTATTTTTTGTTATGATTTGCAGTCCAAAGCCACGAAAGCGCAATAGATCAAAAAGCCATAATCAGAATGCAAATCACGTACACCCTTTTGTCTTAGAGTCAGACATGCTTGCAAGAGTCTGTGAACTTCAACCGAAGACGTATGGTGTGGTTCTTTCTTATACCTATTACCATGTCTTTAAATATTTTATGTAAAAACAATAAATTATTGTCTTTAAATAAATGCTGCCCTTCTGATTGGTACTGTTGAAGAATTTGAGAATTAATTCATGAATAGTTTGTTAGATTGCATCTTCTATTGTTATGGCCTCTGGGTAATGAGTTGTGTATTTTCTAAATGGGAATCAAGGTGAGGCGTTCACTTGAACCAATGAACAAAGGTGGAACAAGTGCAGAATTTCAGAAATTGATGTGAGATGGATACTGTTTACCAATCTCTAATAAAATCTATGTTGTGACTAGGTTTATGACAGCTTTTCCTTTTTGTAATGGTTTTCTTATTATGAAGTACATCAATAATTATTTCCATCCCAAAATGAGTGTCTACTTTCCTTTCTTTTTCTTCTTTTTCCTTCTTCGCAAAATATGCATTTTCTCTTATATACTCTCCCATGACTTTATAGTCACTAACTCAAGTAATTATCATTAACTCATTTTATGGATATTATTGGTAATTCATGCATAGCTAGGTTACTAAAAATGAAAGTAGACACTCATTTTGGTACAAATTTAGAGATGGTGGACACACATTTTGGTACAGAGGACATAGATAAATAGTTAAATATCTTCTTATTGGAAATTTGAGAGATATTGTTTGTCCCCCTTAGTTGACTATACTCCTGTAGTTTGGCCTCAATAGTTTTACTTTCACCTACTACCAAGAATTGCGCACAACACTTGTGTAATACCAAAAAACTTATATTACTAGAGTTGGGGATTTTTCAATAAGGATTTTCTTTGAACTTTAAATTAATTAGATACTCTTGTCACATTTTTTTTAGATACTTGCAGCAGATCTATCTAACAGATTATCCAGCCTATTGCTATGCTTTGAGATTTACCTAACACTGAAAAGTATCTTGGATTGTATTGATGATTTCATGTACAACTGTTGTTCTCATCTTTTCTGACATGTTCCTTATCTGGAGTTCATAATTTAACACCTAGCTTCTTATTTCAGATGCTCATTCGAGTAAAGTTGAAAAGTCTCATAATGCAGGTGGGAATGGTTACTTTACACTTGTGCTATAGTGTGTTGAACATGTCTGATCCACTTTTGATATTGTAGGGGTTTCTAGCAGTTTACTGCAAGCAACTGTTGATCCTGAGTATGCTCAATCAGTACCTGAAAGTAGTCTTGCACACCCTACCATGCTACAGTTTGCAAAGACTAGAAAGTTATCTATTGAACGTTCAGACCCACGAAAGTATGTCTATGTGTCTTTCTTCTTTGTTTGCATATTTAAAAATACGCTTTGTCAATGCATATAACCATAAATTTGAGGGGTTAAAGAATTATTTAAAGAATTTGTCATTACGACCGAAGGTGCAATCAGGCAAGTCAGGTATTCAAAGTTGATACTCGACTTGAGCTCAACATACTTGAATTGACTCACAACTGAGAAGTGAGGTAAAATAGAGAAAGAGGCTTATGCTTTTGTTTTTAACATCCTAAGTTTTTATTTAGAAGATTCAAAGTGTATAGAATTTGTTGTTGATGTTGACATCTCTTTAGTTTTTACCCATTCTTATTTTTGTTTTGTTATTTAGTTTTTTTTTCCCTCTGTTTTTAGTTGAACCTAAAGCCATTCTAATTTTTGTTCTGTATGTTTTTTTTTTCTTTTGATGTATTTGTTTTTACTACTAAATTATGTACCCTTGAACTATTCTTTAAATATTCACTGTGTTTAGACAATGTGTGGTTGTGTAGCATCTCTACCCATTTTTTTTTCCATTCTGTTTGGCACTAACAAAAAATCATGAAAATGTCATTTAGTTAATGTTTACGTACCCTGGGTTCTCAAAGTTTGAGGAAGTTACCAGCCAGTTCCATGAACAAATAATGAGCCAGAGAGGTCCTTGAACCTCATATTTTTGGGTCAGAAAAGTCTTGCCATCAGTTTGATTTAACAGCACTTTTGGTTTGACTGATGTGGAACCTACGTGGCATTCAAAATTAACTAATTTATTTTTTATTTACCCACGTGGCGCTGAAGTGACATATTTCAACATGTAATAATTAATTTTAAATTAAAAGTGACGTGTCACTTAAATATTGGTCCAACATTAATTAAATGACATGATTTTACTATTTTACTCTTCACGTTTTTTTTTTTAATTTGCTCGTATTCGTCAAATTACACAAATTGAAACATAGGGTAGTTGTCACAAATTGAAATCATACGGTCACATTGTGTGTATATATGTAATTGGCATATCAAATTAACATTCATATTAAAGAATAAAAATTCCTGCATTGATTCAATAATGTGCTGCTTAGTATTTCGGAAAAAAAAATAATAATGTGCTGCTCATCAATTGCTAATGTTATCTTCATCCATGTACCAGCATCATTCCATGCCCTTTACATTGATGTACCCTTGTTTTTATCTTCATCTGTGCTTATGGTTGTAAGTTTCTCCAAATTCTCCAGTATCACTAACCATCTTATCAGAGCAGCCACCATTGTCATTGCCCTTGCTAGTAAGCATCATCTATTATCACTATCACCATATTTACAGGCATTTATGCTGGCACACAATTATCTGTCGACATCATTTCCTCACACAGAATCATGGACATATATGCATAGGGTCTGGCCTGGTTAATTTTATGCCATTTACATTAGACATTTTGTCAGTGCGTTGTATGTTATGCTTGATTTTGTTTGTCCATGTACCCGATTTGATTGTTTATTTTTGTATTTCTGATTTTGATTACATTCTTATATATTGTATTTTAAAGCTATTGTGACTTCTTAAATCCAATCATTGTCTTTCCCTTTTCAGCCGTGCCCTCCTGCAGAAGAGACAGTTCTTTCACTCTCATAGAGCGCAGGTGACAGTCTTTACATTGGTTGTTGTTTCTCACTCTCTTGTTTCTTAATTATGAATTATTGAATTTGTATGACAAATTAAACAGATTACTTGATAGACATTTAGAGGCCTGTGTTGCCAAAATATGTAAAAAGGAGAGCGGTCGAGAGCATGAGGCTTACACAATTGTAGGGTCTGGTGAGGGTTCCTTATATATGCAACCTTCCCCTTGTTTGGTAGTGTATCCCTAACATGAAGTGACCTGAAGGGGTCAGAAGGCAACAAGCTTATCGATGTGTTAGGGCTTGCCGACCCATATTTAATTAAATGCACTAGCTTTATTTTAAATTGATGCATAGCCGTTTTGTTTGCTTCATTTTTTCCTGGTGCGCCCAAAGCGTTGCAAGTTGTGCTACTTTGTGGTAGCCTTTGATTCGGTGGACAAGTTGGTATACCTCCTTAAAGGTCAAATGGGGGGGGGGGGGGGG
>JAYMTF010002057.1:0-19836 GCA_036897485.1 Pelargonium nanum | reverse complement strand
TATTTCATAGTTATAGATAATGACTCCTATGGTTATAAGATTTTTTACATATATAAAAGAGAAATCTCAATAGCAAAATCTCCATATTTTTTCATACTAATGTCTATGTGCGTACTATATAAACTTTGGATTGAATTGAATGAGCAGATTACACTTGCGTTCTATCAACGGTTTTTTTATTTGTTCAAACTATTGACAACTTACGGTGTTCTCACAAAATGCACGAATAAATTTGTGTTTTGGGGCACCGATGATGATAATATGTAGTTGGAGTACCATTCATGATTTAAAAATAGTAGGAGATCAATTATGATATGAGTGTATAGTTGGAGTATCATTCATGATTTAAAAAATAGTAGGAGGATCAATTGTGATATGAGTGTATAGTTGGAGGATCAATAGTAACTTTAACCCTTAAAAGAAATTATGAAAAAAATAGATTGTTTGATGAAATTGTCTGAAAGTAAGGATATAATTATGAATTTACTAAAATATCCTTATGTGTGTATATATTAAGTATAAGAAAGTATAAACATAAACTAATTTATATTTTATATGCAGTTGGTCGACCTAATCATCTTCACAGTCGACCTTGTACAATACACATGCACAAAGATCTTACTCTGACACTAACTCATATACAGGTGTACCCACTGAAGGTCAACATGAAAACTAAGACGGTTAACTTAACAACATGTATATCTAAATTATAGGTCGACCCATATCACATCTGGGCCTACCACACTAATTTTTTTCTTGGTTGACAGAATTTCAAACTCTCTTTTCTACGCACTTCACTTAAATAGGAGAACTAATATGAATCGATAAATATTCAAGTCATTAACAGAGTAAAATGGGAATGAAATTTTCTCACACGAGCTACATTAGCCTTCCAAGTCATGTGTAAAATACTCCTGCAAGAGCTCTTATGGAGTTCAATTGTAAAGGAGGCTCCTACATGCAGCTCCAACAACCAAACATAACATATTTTTAGCCTAAATGTCTATAGACATAGCTTGCAAAATAGACTAGTAGACGACCCAAACAAGCACTTCAACTCACATGTAATGCCTGGGACAGGAAAGTAAATTCCAAGCATCCAAGGCCGTCGGTGCAAATGCCTGCACATGGGGACTAGGCATCACTGTCATATATACACATATATTTGTATGATATGTTCACAACAAGTAAACTTCACTTTCCCCGGTAAAGTGAAATTCCATTTTCATCCCCATACTGACCAGACATCATGTGTTCACAGTAATAAGCCTCTACTTCCAAGTATGAAGCTTATTATAACTCGAAAATTGTCAAATTCGGTTTTTTATTTCAGACCAACTCCTAATGAAGTTCACCAGTCAAATTATTAGAAGAAAAAAAAGTTGTTTTATGTTTTGAAGCATTATTAAACCAACCCCTTTACATCAGACTCCCATTGTGCAGCGATTTGGGTGAGCTTTTTCATATCTTGACAAACCGAACATCATTCTGACCAAATGCAGTTCCACAACCAGGGCATTTCCGATGGCGAAGCTCTAGATTTTTTTGAATGCATGGATTGCAGAAGAGATGGTAACACTTCAAAATTACAACCTGCCAAATAAACATCCACATCGATCAGTGCATCGCGATACACGTATGATAGATATGTGATGATACACCAGATGCACAAAACAGACAATAATAAGCTGTACACGAAAATACCTCTTTTGGCCGGTCAGAACACACACCACACTTGAGAATAGACTTGATATCTTTGAGTTCATCTTGCAGTTTCTGTATCGCAGCCTCCCCACTTCCAGAACTCATCTCAGCAACCTGCCTATTCATTTCTCTTAAATCTTCCTCGATCCTTTTCCTTTCATTTCTGTTTTTAAAGTAATTCCTTTTGTTAGATAGCAAAAAATTGGTAAGAACAGTTAAACCAACGATATTCACAGAAATGCAAATCCAAAGGAAGAGTTCAATGAACGACACCAGCTACAAATCTAACTAGCACTTGCCAAGAGTTTTTGGAAAAGTAGCATACTTATGATTATTACCAAATCTCTGACATGCGAAAACCATAAAAACATGACACTTATGTTTAGCCTTTTCCAAAGTGGACTGCACATCAAGAATCAGCCCAATGATGGTCTAGCCATTCGTCAAATACAAACACCATGTTACTGCCATACTGGATAATGTTGAAGCATCCCATGCTAGAAGTGTGAAGTTTAAGACTACTTGGAAATTGGAATACTAGCTGGACCCTCCACTTAATAATCTCGAGTTTTTAAGCTCAGAATTAAGCTTTACATGGTATATGGTATCATAGAAAGTTTGGTCTTGGATCGGTGTGGCCTGTTTGTGTTGCCTCCCTATGTTGTTCTTGGTCCACATGCAGAGTACGTCTGCATGTGAGGGGGAGTGTTGAAGTATCCCGATCGAAAGTGTGTAGAGTTTGAGACAAACTTGATATACTACTTGGGCCCTCCACTTAATTGGCTTAAGCTTTTAAGGTTGGAATTAAGTTTAACAGATTGCAAATGCAATTCAATATTGCCTAGACCCAAAACTGAGACTCTTGAACTGATTCTAGAAGACATGGAACTGTAGCATTAGAAAGGACCTAAGTGCCTAGGCAGCACATCATAGAGCCTGCACATTCATTTTCAAACAAATTACCTAGGTCATCAATTGTATGTCTTCTAAATTATAACGTTGAGAATGCAATTTGAAGGATCCATCCGGAAAATGACATAGAACCAGAAGTTTGGAATATAAACCAGTGAAATTATAATAAAGTCCACTATTGAAACGATGGGAATTGGGAACTCATAAAGAAGAAAATAAAAAAAGCACAAGGAAAAAGTTCACCTTTCTCGTTGCAGCATTGTTTCTTTTTCTTTCTTCTTACGATGTAGTTGCTCATATTCCTTCTCAGAAGAAGCAACAGCAGACTTAAGCCACTTGAACTCCTTCTCAGCATCTGCCAATTCCCACTTTGCCTTTTCCAGGTTGAGTGCAAGGTGTCTGTTCTCTTGATTAGATTTCATGGCCTCTGTCATTATAACTTTCATCTGCAAATTTTGCAAATAGGTTTATACATGAAAAGTAAAAAGGTCATTTCTAGAGACGAAAGGAACCTTACCTTTTCTTCACTTTGGAGAATCCTTAGTTTAGAAGATTCAACTGATGCATTAATTTGTTGAAGTTGTTTTGCTGATGCCTGCTTCTCGGAGAGTAGAAAGCTCTGCGCCTGTTTTGTCTTCACACTCTCAGAAACAAGCTGCAAAATAAACCCACGACACCATTAGGAATAACTAAGGTCAAGCAATCAGCAAAAGTCAACTAGTTCACGAGGATAAGAGAAATAACTCATAATCAAGTCACTAGAAAATTTTGAAAGCAAACCTTGATATTGTACTCATCTCTCTCAGCTAACTGCTGCAGCAGACGTTGATTTTGTGCTTGCATATCCTCATAAGCCTGACCAATAGTCTGCAGATATACACATATTATTTATTGCAAAGAGATGCAAGGAAAACAGGGAGGAGATGAATAGAAATTTTAAAATAACCAACATAGCAAAATTAAACTATAAAAACTACATTGTTTTTTTTTTTTTCAAAAGAAAAAAACAAATCCTATTGGACACCTCAATTTCAGATATATAAGCCTCTTGCTCCAAATCTTTGATTCTAATGGCCTCTGCAAGCTCCAATTCCTCCCTGCATATAACCATAACATTGTCCAAAGATACTAGTGAGTAAAATTAATATTGAACAATTAATATTCTGTTGCTCAAGCTTAGAGCATGAACTTCAATACGATGAAGAAATTTGACAATCATAAGACAAATGCAAAGAAGAGCACCCATATGCAACACAAAGGAGATAGATTTACATCTTATTCATGTATGTGATTGATCCAAGTGGCTTAGCTCTGAGCAGCAAGAGATTCGTGAAATTTTTACAATATGGAATGGCTACAGAATTCAAACTGATCATTTATAACTTCAAGACTCCCACCATATATAGCTCAATATCACAATTCACAGTTACTAAATCTCCCAGCTAAGTCCTACTTACCCATTCCTGTTCCCTTTCAACACACAAGTAGTGCCTCACATTGTACAACAATAGAACCTTATAGTATGCAGTGGGAGAGAAAGAAAGCAGGTGACCATTATAAGCAAATAATATTGCTAGAGTTAAAGTATCCGATGATGAAATGATGTGAAAGTTTGAGGCCTCATGATATACTAATTGGACCCTCCACCTAATAGCTTTTGGGTTGAATAAAAGTTTTGACATTATATCAGAGCTCGTTTGGTTTGAGCCTAGTGACCTGTTTATGTTATCTTACGAAGATTAAAGTATCCCTCACTGAAAGAATGTAAAGTTTGAGAGCCACTTCATATACTAAAAACTCTTGTACATGAGGGGAAGATTAAAGTATCCCTCACTAAAAGAATGTAAAGTTTGAGAGCCACTTCATATACTAAAAACTCTTGTACATGCGTAAAGCTAGCAATTTAGGCCCAAATCCGTGGGTACTCGAAACCTGATCCACGTTTTAGTGGATGGGCCAATCAAAATAGACCGGATGTTTTTCGAGCCATGTCGGGTCAGATTTGCCATGAATGATGTGCAAATCGGGACAGACAAACCTGCAACCCAATCTCACTCAAACTGCAATATGCAGATCGGATTAGGGTTATGTTTTTTAACCCAAAATTTGAATTATCAGTTTATACAAGAGGAGCGGACCCTGCACCTAATTGATTAAACTTTTGGGTTGAAGTAAACTTTAACATGGAATAGAGGCTGATTTGTTTGGGCCTATTAATTCTTGGTTCGCGTGCAGGACCTGTTGTGTTGTCCCGCCTGTACGTAAAGGGGGTATTAAAGTATCCCACATTAAAAGCATGATTACTTTGAGATCACTTGATAAACTAGTTAGGTCATCCACCTAATAACTTAAAACTTCTGAATTGAAGTAAAGTTTAGCATAGAGGAAGATCATAGACTCCCTGCTCTTTGCCGAATGACAAACTTCATCCTCTCAGGAGCTGATGATGGAATTTTGTTATCCAAAGTCACCGTTCAATAAACACAAAAGGATATTCAAATGTATTCCATTCCCTAAATGAACTATTTTAAGGAAATAACACAGTTTTGATAGTCTATAAAAATAATTCACATATATTCCCGCTTATCTTGTCACAAATCTTTGACTACACACAAAATAAATAGCTTCACAAAGGGAAAGGGAGTAAATGAAAGATAACTAAAACAAATAACTAACCTCTGAGAAGCATACAGCTGAGCCCTTAATTCAGCTATTTCAGCTTCAGCAGCAGAAAGCCTTAGTTGGCAAGCGGCCTCTGCTTCATTAGCTGCTCTTACTCTCAACTCCAGACCATGCTCATCTAAAGCATTTTGCAAAACTTCTGCTTGGGCATGAGCTCTGCGTTCCGATTCTCTGATTTCCATTATATCCCTGGAATTTGTCAAAAGTACTAGATAAAGAATATGTAATTGAAAACTTTGACATGATGAAAAGAGAGGGAGAGAAAGAGCATGTTATGGCACACCTAATGTATTTGTGATCTTCCAAACACACACAAGTACGCACTAGAGCATGGTTAAATAAGGGACAAATACATAGTGCATATGTAACTAATTTTTCAACAATCAATAAGGATAAAATGAGCCAGAAGAACTTCTGAAAAATAACTAATTGAAAAATGAAACCCGCACGTAGAGACTTGTTGAAATTGAAAAAAAAAAAATACATAGTCCATATGTAACGAAATTTCAAGAATCATTAAAGGGTAAAATAAGCCACAATTCTATAGAAGAACTTCCAACAGATAGCTTTCTGGTACCAGCTCAACAATTTGGTGGCTTAAATTCAATGGCAGTTGATGTCACCATGCATCACCTGGGTTATAGTTGTCCTACATTACCAGGAAGCCACTTGATCTACTGAAAACAGTAATGACAGAGATAGACAGTAAGCACCAGGTAGGCTATCCAACTTATAAACTGTCACGGGTAACCACCACAGTATTCTTGATTCTAGCTAGGCTTATCAATGAAAATTACTCCTGAGTTTAGCAACCATAATATTTTCTGAGCACACGAAAGGAGTAGAGAAACAAGTATAAAAGTAAAAAGTTACCAGCCTTTGTTATTAAACAGGTATCATTAAATAAAATCAGCTTTTATCACTAACCCATAGCCCTCTGACCCCATTAGCATCTGAAGAGGTTGCTTGATATAGAACAGTGAAATAAGAATTACCTATTGTCGTAACTTTCTTGACCATACATGTCAAGAAAGATTTCCATTTCTAGCTTTTCCTTCTGCAATTTCTCAATCTGCAATATGTTTATTGTTGTCACTTGTCAGTGATTGATGTTAGGTCAGCTATCAAACATTTTCACAAAAGATATAAAAGAAAACATTTCAAACAGGGTTCGGTAAATTTTAAAATATTTTGTTGGTTTATATATTTCCACGTATTTTATGTCGTATATTCATGACCTTAATATGAGACTTCTTACACCTAGCTACATGATTCACCAGTATTTTTCATCCAAAGATAGAGTTATCCCAATGTCTCATCAATTCAATACAACTTTCCTTGACTAAACTTGCAATCCATAGTAACCACAAACATTCTACTATTGAAATGAAGGAAATAAATACAAAGATTTTTTGTCAAGGAAGCACATAGAAAGCACATCCCAAAAGTGGTTAAGAAATACAATTAGATTATCATTTGATAGAGTGGAATACTGGAATGTAACTTCAGGAATATTATGCTGATGTTTTAGCCAAATTTAATGGATAATAATGTTATGTGGAAGTATTGCACAGGTACGTGCAAAGTATTTGCTTATTAAATGGGTAAGAAAAATTAAAAGTAAAAGAGAAAGGTATATACCAACTTAAAGATGTTGATGCAATATCACCAACCTACAGGTGTTGGGGAAAAACCCATGCATCTGATAACCAAATTAGGATAGGAAGACTTACCAAAGCCACAAGAGATTTGATCTCTGCCATCTGTTTAGCACAATTTTCTGTTAATATCTTCTCTTCATTTATCTATACCAAAAGCAAACAAATAGGTATATTTAGAACAGTTCACTTACCATCCAGCAAACTTAATAAGCATGTTTGTGTATGTGAGTGTGTGTGTGTGTGTATGTGAGAGAGGGAGAGAGAGAGGAAATTATACCATAGACATATTAAGCAAAGAAATGGTCTATTGGAATAAGGCATGTCAATCCAAAAATTTCGGTTCACAATCAATTCAAGTTCCAAAAACATTTCAATTTTTCTTTCTCAGATCAATGGAGTTCCTTTTATTTGACAGATAAATACTCCAGCAAATTGTCCTTGCTTGTGATGAATAAATTATATTATAAAAACGAGTACTTTGAATTGTTTCTAGTATGTAACTCTTAAGGTTCTCTCAGTTATTAAATCACAGTAAATAACAAAAACAAAGAGTTAAAATGAAACACACTTTGCTGGTTACTAAAGCTTTTAGTTTCTGGGCTTCTTCACGTAAAGAATGCGCTTCGTTAGCTGTATCCTTTCCTCGGTTCAGCTGAGCTTCCATCATTTCCATTTCTTTAGACAATGCCGAGGCCATAACATGAAATTCTGCTTTAATATCCTTTCTCCCTGGAGCAGTTAAAACCTTTATAAGATGCCCTTCAAATCGCACAGTTAATAAAAACTTAAAATTCGTAGAGGTTTCACCTGAGTCCTGGAGAGCTTCTTCCATTTTAATTTCAAGATCATTTTTTTCCATAATACATTTTTGCAGTTGCAGCTCTAGCTCTTCAATTACAGATTCAGTATTGCCAATAGCAATTTTTGCAGCATCAGCTAACTCTGCTTTTACATTCAGTTCCTTCTCCCTTCTTGTGAGAAGTGACCTCTCACCCTGAAATTATAATATTTTAAGAATACACAAACAGATGTAATCTAAGCAACTGGAAATATGACTCTAATTTCACCTGTATAGATTCTGTCAGGACCTTGTACCGCTCTACTTCAGCATTCCAATGCTGAAGCTGATCATGTAGTAAATTGTATGGTCGAGATATAATGACATATTTATCATCTTTCAGTTGATTCTATAACACACAAAATCAAAACTTACACTCAAATATTAAAAAAAAATTAACAAACTAGATGAACATTTGAGATAATGAGAACAATCATCAAGGAACCAAATTTACAAACCTGAAGATCTTCTAATTGTTTTGATAAGCTTAAATTTTCTTCCTGGGCTTCTTCAAGCTCAGAAAGACGGTGTTCTGCCAAAAACTGCATTATTTGTTCAACAGATCCCAGTGAGATGGAGAGAGAGAGAGAGAAAGAGAAAGAGAGAGAAACACAGTCAATCATTTTATTAGTACCTTTGTTTCTTCAATGGAATCTTTCAATTCCTGCACATTCAATGTCTTATCTATAGGTTTTTCAGGTAGTAAGCTACCATTTACTGCACCAGGAACCGGGTTATGCATCCCTGATGATCCATCCTTTTGCATATTCATACTCACTAGTTTTCTTCTATTCTCTTCAAGCTCAGCCATGGTCTCTTCCAGCTCACCTTTAAGCAAAAACAAAGCATACACACACTCAACAGACTACCTTGAGGTGCCACTGAAAAACAATGAGTTGATGCACTACTAGGTATCGGCCAATATAACTCCTAAACTGATACATGTTAATGTCATCAAGACAACTACAGTATGATTGTATATATCCAAAAGACTTGTGTGTACATAGCATATAATAAATTATCAGTATATTATCTCAAAGACCTGTAAGGCGTTTGATCTCAGACCGATTTGTCGAATGGGCACTTATATAAGTTAGAATTTGATCAGCATATTCTTTATGCTTCAAGTGGAGAAACTCAATTGCCTTCTGCAGATTGTCCACCTCCTCTTTCATCATATCATCAATCTTAGATAACTGGATGATAGCATCTGAGAATCCCCGAAAATGCAGCAATAAACAATGCGAGGTAAATATTAATGAAACAGTTTGTATTTCAAAAATTATATATTGAATAATCTAATAAAAAAATGTAAATCACCAATTTATAAGTGGACGCCACTGACCTTCTCCTGATAGTTTTCCCGGACATGCCTGAGCTATGCTCTCAGTTTTCCGCCTCTGAGCATCAATGGTATCTTCCAGGGATTTCATTATCTCCATGGTACACGAGTGACGTAAAGCAAGGGCTTCTTCAACATATTTCACTATTCCCTCATTATCCAAGTCTGGAATAGAATCCACATTGAGGAGTCTACAGAGAAACATCTGCTCTGCAGGGCATGAAGGAATTGAACCTACATAGCACCCCAAATGAATCTATGTATATGATCTCAAACAACACTACTGTCACCATCAGTAACAATACACAGAAAAAAAAAAAAAGAGAATAAAATACTGCATACAAACGAAGACCGTACTGGAAAAAATACCTCGAGAATATGATGAACAATCCAAGGTTTCTAAAGCACTTGGGTCCCTTCCCACTCTTACGCCCATAAGGATTAGATCATCATCCAACTAAAGGGTGGAGTGACATAATAAGCAAAAGTAATAACAAAAAACAAAGAAATACAAAATTGTAAATAATAGCTCAGAACTAGACAATGAAAAAAAATCCTTGACGAACAAAAGCCTCAATACTGACCTGATTCCAGAGCTCATTGACAGCAATCAACATGTCATCATAAGAAGCCTGCTTGTCTTTTAATTCTTTCATTTTTGTTTCAATGTCAAGTAACTCGTGCTTTTGCGCATCTAACTGCTGAACAAGTTTTTGATTCTGGTACTGCAGAACTGAGGCATCAATCTGGAAGGAAGTAATGTGATCCATGAGACCTTTGTACAATTAGAAAAAGGGTACACATCTCAAACAAAGAAACGCAGGAAAATAACATTTAAGCGCAAAATTCTCCGAGAGCTTAGTAGCCCATCTGATAAGATGGATGAAGTGCATCCGTCTATCATTTGCTAGGGTGGATGAAATGGAAATGAATGGGCAACCAGCTCTCCAGCCCACGAAATTGAACCTCCTAAATTGGATGGATGCAAGGATGTTTCATCCGGTTCTACCAAACAACCAAAGGATCGATGGATTCTTTCATCCATCCCTCCTTCCTCCCCATCCATCCTACCAAACAAAGCATAAGTGCAAAACGGAGCACACGCTTCAGTAAAATGACCAGCATATATAAAAAAATCAAATTCCAAACAGCCCATACTCCTAAATTCACCTTGAGGACTAGGGCATGCAGAAATGGAGAGAGACTACATAATACAAAACTAGTTAATAAATCAAAATAATAATCCGTATGGCCGACTAGATCAAACTTAGAGCATTTGCAATTGCAAAAAGGATGTAACGCAAAATCAAACTGCATCTCTTAATCGAGTAAGCAAATCCACTGATATTGCCCCCAATTTTACTCATAGGAGTTTCAAATTACAATAAACAAATAGATCCATTGTAGGATAGACAAGGAAGATAGAATCAGAAGCAAAGCGGAACAACATATTGATTAGGATAAAAAAAAAATGGTTCCTACCGGAAGGAGGTTGCTCTCTTCTCTCCTTTGTTCTTCTAACAAAAGAGGGAAAATAGAAAAGCTACAGATTGAGTATGTCCTTGTGTATTTTATTACTCTGATATGATGCGTGTGAGTGCACGTCTATTTATTAACACAATACACTTGTATACCATAAAGGTCATGATAAGAAAGTAAATACCATGAAATGAACGGTTACTGATGGCTGCTAAATTTTAGAAAAGAGTTATCTTTTCTTTTTTCCACTTTCTCCTACAGAAAAACTGAGCAAAAGTTGCTCAAGTGTTTGGTTGTGCTCAACGAAATTAAATGTGCTTTGCTGTAACAATAACAAGCGTTGAAAAGACGGAAAACGTATGGGGCATATCTCATTTCTTACGTGGCTGATGTATCGGAAACTAAATCGCCCAAACATCACAGTTATGAGTGTTGGACTGGTACAATTTATTAAGACTGCAAATTTTGGTACCAATTTCAGACTTGTTTGGATCACTAAATTTAGTCTTATTGGATATTTAGTATGGATGATTTATTGACTAATTGTGTACTATGTATTAAGATTTGCAAATATGTAAAAACATGTCCAGGCTTAACAACACTCGTGACTAAATACTAATTCATAGAATTAGAAGATGAAATTTGTAGAAGTTGGAAATTCTTTCTTGTTTTTTACTTTTAAGATAGTGATATCAAGTAGTTAAATCTTCCTTCAAATTTGCATTTATTTATAACTCTGTGCCTCCATTAGCTTTGCTAGATTAATATCAGAAAGGTAAAGAGTTAATGCTCTAACTTTATGGTAATGAACATAATTTTGAAACAGAATAACTACGGAATGGAGGGAGTAAATAGTAAATAATTATCTTTCAACTTAGAAGATTTAGGGCAGCCTCAGTTTCTGAGTTTGTTGCCTCAGTTTCATCCCCACCCCTCTAGCTCGATTAAGGCCATTATGTAGACTTGACTTAATTAACATCTGATCAAGACAAGTTGAAGATATATCAATATATCTATTGCTTATTCCAAGAAAACAGAACCATAACATTAAGGAAAAATCGAAACGTTTTCATTTGTCAATTCTAGTTTGGATATAAGACAACAAGAACTTTTCCTATTTCGTTCAAATGATAAGTAGTTCGTTAATAAAGAAGACAGAAGAATGTGCATCTCACGATGTGGTTTGGAATCTTAGTAAAATTGGAAATGAAATAAAGACATGTCAAGTTTTTTAGTATTTTTGTAAATGGATTTCTATAGTGGGAAAGAAAGGATTGTGCATTCTTATGTTCGATTTATCAATACAACCTTCATTTTGAGTTTGTGTCTTTGGATGTCAAAGTTGTAATTGCCAATTTGATAATTTATATCAAAAAAGAAATGCAACCGTTAATAACTTGCCAAGTAAGGATATGCAACTTTTGCTCGTTGTTGCTAAAAGTTAAAATGAGATTATGAAAGAGAGAGTCCCCTTCCACTTCCTTCTATTTCCTGCATCTTTTGATCGTGCGTACTATAAAATACTCAAACACAACAAGTTTCTCCTCAGTAACACATTTCCCCTCGCACCCCTCAATCCAAACTATCTTTCAACAAATTACATTCCTTCCAACAAAAAGCAGCATGATCAATATTTGATCACATGCCCTACTCTCTCTTTCTGTTCAAACGAACAGATCACTATTTTCTTAACCTTACTAAACAGTCTAGATTCCAGATACTTCCATGCCCAATTTCGTCACATTACCAAAACCCTAAGTTTCATGTTCTCACGATTACAACAAAATCACAAAAACTCATTTTCCAAAAGCAAAGGAGCAAAACACTGACATCATCCAAAGAGAGAAACCATCAGAGACTATTACAAGGGTTTCACTTTCAAATGAACACATAAAACTGTAATGGCTCTCAACGCCTACATAGCAAGCAGTAGGGCACAGCTCTACCGCGATCCGATTTCTTCACAAAGATTATAACATTCAAAAACGAAACTCAACATGCAGTCAGGCAAAATTGAGCATCCAAGCTCAACAACAACAAAAAAATCATTTTCCCCAGTGAATTCGCGGGAAACAAACAGCACCGAGACAGTAAAAAAAAAGGGGAAGCTTACAGCGGGGTCATCAGTGGTCGAAGCGGTGGAGTTGCGAGCCATGGTGAAGGAAGCTGAGGTTGAATTGTGGCGCTTGGAATCGGGTTGATCGGAGTCTGAGTGATCCATTAAGCCTCGGAATCAGTAGCAACCATTACAGTTACGCACGCCGCCAAGGGAACAAAAGTGAAGCTCTTTGTCTGAATTTTGCTGAATTTGAGAAATGTGCTCGAGAGAGAGAGAGGCGCTTTGGTGTTGGAATTGTGAAATGTGAAGTGCTTTATAGCACGAGTCGAGACATGTATATTGCGAACGCGCGGAAACGGGATACGGCGTAGATACGGCCCAGCCATCCATACAATGTGGGCCCTAGTCCACTTTTAAGATTTTGGGCCCATTATTTTTGTGTCAATATAATTTGGTCCTGAAATATTATGTATGACCCAATTAGGCACATAGTGATGGTTGGGTCGGATTAACCCGCAAAGTAAAAAACACCTAAGATGGTTTAATAACGGATGGTTCAAAGTGTTAAGAATATAAACCCGCAGTAAATGGAGAGGCTCACAATATGTGTCGACGAGGTGGTTTGACCGTCCTTGCACACCCCTAATAACGGAGAGGTTTGGAAATGTGTTTTTGTTCGGAAAGAGACAGAGAGCATTGAATGACTCAAATCCATTGCAACATTGTTCATTTCCAAATGTCCGTGACCAACTCGTTTGCTCTCATCACTTCCTAATGTTTATAATTCTCAATTCTCACATAATAAATATGACTTGTATGCATACTTATTAACTATATTTGTTTATTATTCAAAGATATGGGTTGTAATTTGCAAACTATGAAAAATAAAACCGTAAAAATAATCAGTTGGCTTGTCGATTGAGTTTCTTCAAATTGTAAGTGACGGATTGGATTGTGAAAGACGCAAATAAGATGGGTCACCGCATGTGCCCAACTCTAAGAGTGGCAAGTCACGCAACTATATTCTCTAGAAATCAAACTCAATACCTTATGTTAAACTATAACAAACTCTGACAATTGGTTCACGCCACTGGTAAAAAAAAAAATAGTACTTTTATTAACAAACAACAATCACTTTTACCGGTGCTTACATTATCAAATTGAAATATTACCAAACAACCACTAACAATTTCAGCCAATCGATCATGATAACTAAGAGATCAAAATCTTAATTGATAATTAATCCATTAAAATATGCATCCTCATTATTTTTTACACTTAAATAGACAAACATTACTTGAGACTTGAGAGATGTTTTAGGGTAGCAAACCGAAGGGTCTTGTAGAACATAATTGCAGAATACAAACAGAAATATGAGCCACTGGATCTCAAACAAACTCATCGAACGGCCATTACTTATCGCTTCCGCGTCCAAAACAGAAGGTAGAGCGTCACTACCGTCCTCTCATCGCTTCTCGTCCGCGGCGGCTTTTCAGTTTTCACTTGAATCTACACTACACCCAGAGCTGACCACAACCATACTTTCAATTTACAAAGGTAATGTAATGCACACTGACATGTTCTATTTATTTTCTCATTCTTCTTCCATTTGCTGGAAACTAACAAATTGGCTAAATTTTACCATCTGGGTTTACATTATTGCATGTAATTGAACAAGAATTTGTTTCTGGGTTGCCATTTTCATGTTAGTGTTTCATGCATTTGCTCTATGAGTTTATGTTTAAATTGTCCAATGAACTGTGAAGCAAGTGTTTCAGCTAGTGATGTTAATGGCTATTTGATGAGGTGTAATCTATGTTGCATAGACACAGGTATGAGATTCACGAATAATACGATCAATAATAATAAATGATAATTTATGTTTTCTGTAGCAGAGTATATAAATTACATCTATTCATGATCGTCAATGTATTTTAGAGCGTCGAACTTGTTCAATCAATTCATTTTTAAGACAAAATTGGGGGATATGCAAGGTGTTTGACTCATGTCTTCTTGAAAACACTATTTAAAATATTAGAGGACAGATATCCAAAGAGTGTCCGGGTGTCCAAGTGTCGGATACATATCGATGAGAGTGTTTGTTCATTATAAGGGGTGTAGAGCTGTCAATTTGGGACTTGAGCCCATGAGTAACCGCCCGACCAACATTTGGGGCTAGTTTATCCTGTGAAATTTTGGTTCGGGTAAACCGGAGCATTCAGTTTATTTTATGCATAAAACCCGAAACTACTTTAGGGTCGGATTAAGGTTCAACAACCCAAACCCAACCCAACACCAGATTTCCTAGCTCTAATTAGGGTATAATTGTGTGTCATGTAATATGTACTTTGTGGGTGTAATAAAAACTTTTGTCAATTGACATTGAAGATAAGAGCTAAATGAGATTAAGTAAACTGGGTCTATAAGCTAGGAGAAATCTCTTAAATTTGTAATTTGGTGATTAGGAGCATTCAGGGAATAGCATGGAGGAAGAGGAAGAGGAGGAGGAGGAGGAGCCTTCTGGTAAATCTAAAGAGTTGGTGGACTCATATGTGAGTTTGGGGGATGAAGAAGATGAATGTTGTGTTGTAGAGGATGGTATAGCTCCTATTGTAATGGATGATGGAAAATACAAGGGTGTTGAGCACATGGAATTCTCTCCCTGCTTAGCTGGTGGAGTTGTAGAGCCCACATTGGGCATGGAGTTTCCTTCCGAGGATGATGCGAGGAATTTCTACAATTCATATGCTAAGCAAACGGGTTTTAGCATACGTGTGAATTCATATTACCGTTCAAAGAAAGATAACTCAATAATATCTAGAGAGTTTTGTTGCTCAAAGGAGGGTTTTCGCAGAGATAAACGGGCAAAGAAGATGGATTCTGGTGATGAAACAAAAAAGAGGCGCGCTAGGCCGATCACAAGGGAAGGTTGCAGGGCATTGATGACTGTTAGGAGGAGAGATGATGGGAAATGGTATGTGGCAAAATTGGAGAGAAACCATAATCATGAATTGGTGACTCCAGCAATGAGGCATTTTCTCCGGTCACATCAGCATGAAAATGGTCTAAATAAAAGGTCGAGTAACTCTTTCAGTTCACCCGGGATGGGTTTACTTGCTACTGTAAATGTCCGGCCTGAAGATTCCAATCACTTTGGCAAAATGGTATTTCCTGCACAGAATAGTGTTAATTATATTGGTAAAGGACGGCTTAGCACATTTGGGATAGATGCACAAAGTCTACTTGGGTTTTTCAAGATTATGCAAGCTACTGACCCTGCATTTTACTATGCTATACAGGTTGATGAACAAGATAGGCTAAGTAGTGTTTTCTGGGTCGATACAAGATCAAGGATTGCATATAGTTGTTTCTCTGATGTCGTAGCCTTTGATACCACATACCAAGTGAACCAGTATAAAATGCCATTTGCACCATTTACTGGCATAAATCATCATAAACACTCTGTGTTGTTTGGCTGTGCATTGCTCGCAGATGAGACCGAATCAACATTCATTTGGCTTTTCACAACTTGGCTCGAAGCAATGTCAGGGCGGCAACCGGGACTAATTATAACTGATTATGATTCTGCTATGAGTAGAGCCGTGGGAAGGGTCTTTCCGCAGTCTAGACATCGATACTGCAAGTCACATGTCATGAGAAAAATGCCAAAGGAAATGGGACAAGCATACAGTGCCCTCCAAAAGACTTTCCAAGTCGAGTTTGATAAATGTGTTACTAAAAGTGAGACACCCGAAGAATTTGAATCTGCTTGGCAGTTGCTTCTTGATAATTATAATGTAAGAGGAAATGAATGGCTTCAATCACTTTATATTGATCGGAAGTTGTGGGTTCCAGCATATGTTAGGGACACATTCTTTGCAGGAATGTGTGATACTCAGAGAAGTCTGAGTGTAAACTCCCTTTTTGATGGCTATGTGAATGCACAAACTACCTTACTCGATTTTGCAGATCTATATGAGAAGGCTTTGGATGATCGGTACGAGAAAGAAGCTAGGGCAGAGTTTGAAACTTGTTACACTAAACCTGTTCTAAAGACACCACTTCCTATGGAAAAGCAAGCAGCAGAAGTGTACACAAGAAAACTGTTTTCGATTTTCCAGGATGAAGTTTTTGAATCTCTCGTGCTAGCTGTCAAATTAAGTGGAGATGATGGAGGAACATGCACGTACGAGGTAGCAAGATTTGATGAAGAACATAAACTCTACTTTGTTGCTTTCAATGCTTCCGGAAAAGTAGCTGGTTGTAGTTGCAAGATGTTCGAGTATGAAGGGATTCTATGCAGACATGTACTTGCAGTCTTCAAAGCAACAAACGTATTTGTGCTTCCGCAACATTATATCTTAAAGCGATGGACAATAAATGCCAAGGATGAGGTCATGTTGGATGCATTGCATTGTGCAGATCAGCAAGGTAATTCTCAGAGAGGCAAGAATACACAATATAACATTTTGTACCAGGAAGCCATTAAATGTGCAGACGAAGGAATCACATCTGACCATAGTTTTAAGGTAGCGTTAAACGCCTTAAGAGAAGCAAGAGTGAAAATTGCTGATGCAAAGAAGAATGCCATAAATGCCCCGAAACTTGAAAACCATGCCCGGCACAAGCTATCAGGATGAAAACGCAATAGTAGCATCTTCAATAGTGCTAAAGTGAAGGTGTCATTCAGAGAAAATAGTATCTGCAAGCATTGGTTGGAGCATTTGTCAAGCATGGTGAGTCACACACTAATTGTAAGTGTCCCGGACATAGTTAAAGGATTCCGGCCAAGATACTTCAACGGTAAGAAATTATATAATACAGATTGTTATTTTCTGATGAACGACATGATATATCCTGTCGGGGTTTACAGAACATTCCCCTCTTGTAGGAGGACCCAAATCATAAGTTTATGCATAACGAGTGATGAGTATGGGTTCGATACTTTTTTAGTACATCAAGTAGTTTCAATATGTTCTGATGTTCTTGTGAATTTTACTGGTATTGCCTCACCTAAATTATTGTTTTCTGTAGTTTTGTTGAGGTGGTTAATGCACTGTTGTAGTGTTGTGGACTTGTGGTTGCCTTGGATGGGTTGTAATTTGTAAAGGACTCATTTAAGAATTTCAGTAACATCAAAGATTTTTGTTCCTAGTCTTTTCAAATTTCCTCTTTAGTTTGGTTGAGCTCAGCTTTATGGGATGAGAAGCTCTGTTTTGTTTAGAGCTATAACTACAAGACTTACAGAACCAGACATTTATTGCAAATCTTAGCCATTCCCAGTACTGCCAGCAAGTTATTATAGGGCCATTTATGCATTATAAAACATCTACATTGAGAAACTAGAACAATAAATTCAAGCTCCCACACTACTTGTCCATGTCAATCTTCAAAATAAATATAATCCAACAATTCTTCATACAAAAACAATTATGAAGGCTAGAAGAAATAAAATCACAACATAATCTACAACAATTTTAACAAGTCTGCATTAGTATTTTACCACACTCAGTACTACAAAGTGGAAAAAAAAATGAACTTAGGAAAAAACAAAAGGGCTTCAAAAACAACATTGAAATCTTCATTGGACCCAAAAACATGCATTTAATTTGTTGGCTACCGCTAAACTCAAGACCTTCAATTCCTCAAAGTGGAGAGGCAATGAGACAAATCACAACTAGACTATAGGGGAAGCTCATACCCATTCGTTTCATATGCACAAAGCACACAAGTCCTTTGCTCATTCTGATTGTTCGAATGTTTAAACTCTTGAAACTTTCCCAAACTTTCTGCTCGCTGAATCATCTCTACCCTCCATCTTCAAAGGCAATGGAGCAGAAATCAGTAAGCTCCCACTTCTGCCCCGATTACTAGCTACATTTCTATCATCATTGTCCAAAGACGTATGGCTTCTTTCCTCATCACTGGTCTGCGAATTCTCTTCATTCACCAATCCCGCTTCCTCGTGACCCTCAATCCCGTTAGAGAGGCTCTTTATTCTGCTCTCCATTCTTCCAATATCAGTTTGAAGGTTTTCAACAAGGTCTCCATAACCATCAACCGAACCACTCGAATCATCATGATCATTATCAATGCCGCCATTTCTTGCTGAAATGAGCTCATGGGTATGCCCATTATCGGCAAAGCTCACATTTTTCTTCACTCTGGGTTGAACTCCATGGTGCTTCGCCAAAATCCCACCTCCGGTTTGGGGCCGACCATTCTTAATCCCATTGGCAGGAACTCTAGGCTCGTCGTCCTCTTCTTCATCGTCATCATCATCACTGACATGTTGAAACCCTTCAAGCTCCACATTTACCTCATCATTCTCCAAAACCCTACCAAACCCATGAATTTTTTCAACTCGAATCCGCAGTTTCTCAGCCATTTCTCTCTGTTCCCTCAAAGCCCTAGCCTTGTTACTGTTTTGAGCTTTGCTCGAAAGCCCACGCCTTTTCACAGAAACCCCCTCAATGAACTCCAGAAACCGATCCAAATCTCTACTAATCGCTCTCTTGCCATCCCTAATCATCGGATCACCACCCTAACAACAGACCCACAAATCAAAAATCAAATAAACAGCAAATGCTTCAAAAATTAAAATGAATTTGGCAAATACCCATGAAATCGCTACCTGAATAGAGTCGAGTTGGAGAAGCAAATCCATAGTTTTCCGAGCGAGAGCTTGAAGATCAAAATGGGTGTCTCTGGTGAGCGAGGATTTGAGAGAGACGAAGGTGGACTTGATGAGAGCGAGGTCCTGGAGCTGCCTGAGAGTCCTGGATCTGCGAACCAGGTAGGCACGGAAATGGGACTGAATGATTCGAGCCGCCAAATCGCGGAGAGAGTAGCAAGCATGGTCGTGCGAAGACGAAGAAGAGAATCGGTGGAGAGAGGATTCGAGGGCGTGAATGCGCTGGAGAAGGGAGGAGATGATGAATTGGGTTTGTTGGTGCTGCTCTTGTTGCTGGAAATGTAGGGGGTTCCGGTGGTGTTTGTGGTGGTTGCTGGGTTGAGGGTTTTGGCGGCGGAGGAGTTGGAAAAGTGGGTCAGTTGGCGGCGGAGGAGGAAAGTGGTGGTGGGGGCTGCAGGAGGAGTGGCTATAGAAGCTGCTGCTGTTGCTGTGGCTTTTGGCGCCCCCACAAGCAGGTGGGGGGGG
>JAYMTF010002056.1:0-19837 GCA_036897485.1 Pelargonium nanum | reverse complement strand
AAAGCAAGACTCGCTATCAAAACGAGAAAGACCGCAATTTGTTATATGCAAAATCAATAGCAGCCGTAGCCAAACAAGAACCCTATTCGACTCTCAAAACGACGAGAAAGAGGGGCGACTACGTGGTATATTACTATTAAGCTACTTATGAAATATGAATTAAAAATTCAATTATTTAAACTTATTTTGATTTAACAATAGACAATATATAAATATATAAACTTAGGCAAGTCATCAATGAGGTTGTGACACCTTATTAAATTTATGGATACAGACTCACTCCGCTCCAACAAATTCACTGGAGGTGGACATTAGTGAAATTCTAATATGGTGTCATGATCTAATTAATTTTTTTTTCGGTTTATAACATGGGGTTCCTGATGATCTCATTAATTTGACTTAGCGTAGGTCGATAAATCATTACTAATATTTCTCTCTATATGTGTGTATAAACACACATAAAAAAGTAGGTAAGTTTATTATTTCTTAGCTTAGCATACGTCATGCCAATGAGATCTTGCCAGCACATTAAATTTTACTTAATGCCCACCCAAATAATTTGTGCAAGCGAATCAACCCGCTAGATCCAATTAAGTTTTGACTTAAGATTTTCTTATATATAAAAGTTGATAGACCAATTCAAATCAATATAGCAAGTTGGGTTCCATATTTCTGGACAAGAGCCCATTAGTAAATGGGATTTGGGCCTACCTGATGTTAGTAGTCAAGCCCAACATTGTGTTCATCATTTCAAGCCCGAATAAAGAAAATGTGTATCCTGCTCATGTAAAGGTATTGACAGACAATGTAAAGTTACAGTTCAAATATTCTTTTTTGCACGTTGTTCATATATATCACAGTATGTCATATGATTTTGCATGTAAATATATATTAATTTCTATGTCAAATACAACATAAAAGTTCCTTAAACATTTAACCATAAAACATAAGAGGTGTATCTTGTCATTAGAGATGGCAAAAGGTCGGGTCAGATTGGGTTGGTCGAGTTTTAAGCATAAAACACATTATTTTTCACAGGTATCTCGACACGATATTAAACCGAATTTTTTTTGATTGATAGATGAATCCCCGAACCCGGCAAATAAGGGGTTGAATTTCAAATACACGGTGGGTCGGGATTGTTTTGCCAGCTCTACTTGTAATGATTATAAATTATGGTGCGAATGGGTCGTGATCGGGATATTCTTATGGGTAGTTGGTTTCAACAAAGTAGGAGATTCTCTTGCTAATTTTGAATTATTCCTTAACCCAACAGGGACAAAACTAGGATAGTGGAAGGCATGAGGGAATAGAAAATCATATTTGTACCTATCAATTCAAGTGACAAAGAGCTTCTTTAAAAATCTTTATAACTTGCATCAAGGACAAGGAGTGACACAACTAAGGGTGATCATCAATTGGGGTGGACCTGATTTTGTCCAACCTAATCGAACTCGGACCAAATCGAATGGATTCAATCCAAGTTTAGTCTGGTGCTTTGTAAAACAATTGGTCTGATCCAGTCTGTATTAGATCCAAATTCGATCATGACCGAATTATTACTTTTCACTTCATTCGACATATTTTATCTTATTTCCAAAACTTTTTCAATAGAATGCAATTGATCTGGTTATGGTCTGGTTCAAATTTTTAGTCCAATCGATCCAATTATGATATGGTTCGCGATATTCTGACCCAATCAAGCCCAAAACCGAATATTTTTAGTCCGGTCCTTCATCCTAATACTTTCAAAATTTTGGTTCAGTCCGATTTTAGACCTGATGCATACCCCTAACCCCAACTATCCAATTATAGTAAACATTATTTTTTGCACTAGAATCTTACTCTACACCAGTTGACCTGATAAACCAATCTCCATGCTCAAACATGCTATGGTACATTCTTTTAACATTAAAGTACAGATTAGTGACTAATTAGAATGGAAGACTAACATAATCTAACATTATTAATTGATTGTAGAGCTGGCTTACCATGTTGAAAGCTCAATTATCAAACAAAAATAACATTTTTTTAGTAATCTATACTTAATTGTACTAAACACCATTCTTCTATAAGTAGCAATTGAATAGAAACTCTTGATCCTATATTCTAGATTTGCTTGTACCAAAAATGGGTAGTCTTATTGAAGCCAAAAAGCCCCATGTAGTGTGTGTTCCATACCCTGCACAAGGTCATGTAACACCCATGATGCAACTAGCTAACCTTTTACATGCCAAAGGCTTCCATGTAACCTATGTCAACACTGAGTTCAACCATAGGAGGTGGATCAAAGCCAAAGGTGCAGACTACTTCAAGGGTCTGCCTGATTTCAGGTTTTTTTTTCTTTTTGTTTTTGTTTATCAGCAAACGTTCAAATACCGAGGTTTGAAACTGAGACCTCGAGGGAATAAGTGAAATCAACCACTTGTCCTACTGAGTGTTTGTGCCTGATCTCAGGTTTGAGACTATCCGGGACGGGTTGCCCCCGTCGGACCGGGATGCAACCCAAGATATTGAGGCACTTTGTGACTCAACCCAGAAGAAGTGCTTGGCTCCATTTGTGGAGCTAGTGATCAAGCTCAACTCATCTGATGAAGTGCCTCCAGTGAGCTGCATAATCTCAGATGGAGTCATGAGCTTTGGCATCAAAGCTGCACAAGAGCTGAATATTCCTCAAGTTCAGTTTTGGACTTCCCCTATTTGTGGGTTCATGGCTTTTTTGCAGTATAGTGAGCTTGTCAAAAGGGGCATTTTTCCTTTCAAAGGTGAGATACCTTTCTCTAGTACTTGCAATGGTTTTATTCTTTTGTAGTAGTTGCTAATGTTATAAGAATCGGACCAGCAAGACGGATTACTATGTTAGTTAGGTCGAGACTTTATTCTTGATTTGGTTCAAAACCAACGACCTTTCCGAGATACTACTCGTTATGTGTGTATAAAAGGTCGTAGGTTTGGATCTTATGGAGAGAGGTGAAGACAAGTTATGAAACAAATGAAAAAAGTAAACAAGTGAGTTACCACATCCAAAACATGAGCTAAGTAAAATATTTCGATGTTAGAGTAAAATAGCCCAGTTTACCATTTATATTCGGCAAACGCAAACTAAATACAAACGCCTGATGTCCTATCATCATTAGCTATTGTATGCTAATAGATTGGAAATAAAGACGTTGTGTTTGCATGTTTAGATGTGAATTGTAATAGTGTGTGCGCTTAATAAACACAAACGTCTGATGTCCTATCATTATTAGCTATTGTATGCTAATAGATTGAAAATAAAGACGTGTTTGCGTGTTTGGATGTGAATTATAATATTGTGTGCGCTTAATATATCTTTTATATAGCATCCTCTAGGATACAACAGGTCTTCCGCATAAAACGAGATAAGAAATTAACAGGACATCCTATATAAATCCGCAGCCAAAACATATTAGGATTAGAAAACCATGTCTAGTTCCCTTGATAGGATGTACTTACTGGATCAATGGCAATTATGAAAACATCTATACTTTTACCAAAAACATGTTACAATTTCTAAGAACTAAATTTGAACCAAATGATCTTTCAGATGAGAACTACATGAATGACGGAACTCTGGACACACCAATAGATTGGATACCCGGCATGAAGAACATGCGTCTCCGAGACTTCCCGAGCTACATCCGAAGCACGGACCCGAATGACATCATGTTCAACTTCATGGGATCCGAGGCACAAAACTGCTTAGCTTCTGGAGGAATCATCTTCAACACTTTCAACCGCTTTGAGCAACAAGCCTTGGAAGCACTCTCAAGCACGTACCCCAACATCTACACAATCGGTCCTCTTCCCCTCCTCACCCGACACTTCCCGGACAGCCACTTCAAATCCACCCGCACAAGCCTATGGAAAGAAGACACGGATTGCCTCCAATGGCTCGACAAATGGGAACCCGAGTCGGTCCTCTACGTGAGCTATGGAAGCATCACGGTGATGACGGAGCAACATTTGAAGGAGTTCGCGTGGGGACTCGCTAATAGCGGGCACCCATTTTTGTGGATTGTAAGGCCTGATGTTGTCATGGGGGATTCCCCTGTGCTGCCCGAGGAGTTTTTTGAGGAGGTTAAGGATAGGGGAATGTTGGTACATTGGTGCCCCCAGGATCGGGTGTTGAACCACCCATCCGTGGGGGCGTTTCTGACGCACTGCGGGTGGAATTCTATTGTGGAGAGTGTTTGTGGGGGCGTTCCGATTATATGCTGGCCGTTTTTTTCGGAACAACAGACGAATTGTAGGTATGCGTGTGTCGATTGGGAGATGGGGATGGAGGTGAGTCCGGATGTTAAGAGGGAAGAGGTTGAGGATGTTGTTAAGGAAATGATGGGAGGGAGGAGAGGGAAGGAGATGAGGGAAAAAGCTAAGGAATGGAAGAAAAAAGCAGTGGAAGCTACTGAGGTTGGAGGATCTTCTTACATTGAATTTGATAGGCTCATTAAGGAGCTTCTCCATTGTGAGCTCTGACCAAGCTCAGCTTATTGGTGATATGTTCTTTTTTTTTTTTTCTCTTTCTTGTGTGTTTCTTCATCTTGATCTTCCATCTTGGTATTTCTCTTTTTTTGTTTCTTGTAATGTCTTGTTGTATGTACATTTCAATACTATGTTGAGGGCATGTTTTGGATTTACATTTTATGAAACCGCCTTGTAACTGGATTAGGATCAAATATCAAATGGCTCCAAACAACTTAGATCGATAAACGATAGATTTATCATGCAACCGCTCAAACTTCATCTTTATTCAATATTTTCTCTCATCAATTTTATTTTTTAATTGTCTACAATTTTGTCATAACAAGAACATATAGAGGTATAACCGTATAAAGGAGAAAGTTTAACTTTAACTACTCGTTAGTCTTGACACACAAAATAAAAATTTGAAAATTATTTTGAAAGAAAATGAGAGTGCATCTAAAAGACATAAAGTTGTCTATGTCCGAATTTCTCAAACACAACGGTGTAGTGAGTTTTTATTTTACTTTCCAGCCACTTAAAAGGTCACGTGAGTATCATGTACCTAAGTTTAACGGCACAGTTAAGCTAAACTAACGAGGGGCTAAAACAAATCATAAGTTCAAAGTTGAGGGATCTAAATGCCTTGCGTAAAATACAAGGATTAAAACGGTGACCTTTTTGACCTTAAAACCGAAATAAAAGGATCATAAAGAAAATGGCCAAGAAAGAGGAGAGGATCATGTATAAATTTGCTTCAGTTCACACCCAAAGCCAAAAGAATAGTTTAACAAGTAAAATGTGCATTCAAATACAGAACAAAATCATAGAGATAAATCTCCAAAATTATCTCTCCTTTTGTTAATAAATATACTACTCTTATATGAGACAAATATCCCCTACAACTACAAGAGAACTGATTCCCCAGCTCCATTTCACTGGGTCTCACAGATCACTTCACTATCGTATAAATCATATGGATATAACTATACTTTTATCTCATCGAGCTTGCAGTCTTGCCCTTGCTCAGATCCCCGAGTTCCTCTATCAGCTTCCTCTCTTCGCTGCTCAATCTTTTCGGGATTTCAACTTGCACCCGAACCAACTGATCACCTCTCATGTTGCTTTTGTTAAGCATAGGAACCCCTTTCTTTGCCATCACAAGTGTCGTGTTGGGTTGAGTTCCGGGTGGGATCTTCAAATCAACCATGCCATCAACAGTTGGGACCTTGATTGTAGTCCCCAAAATTGCATCTATGTACGACACCTTGCACGTGTACAGGATGTTGGTATCATCTCGTTTCAGGACTGGATCAGGGATCACTTCAATAACAACAAATAGATCACCGCGAGAGCCACCTCGCTTTCCAGCATTACCTTCAGATCTGACTCTTAAACGGCTGCCAGAGTCCACCCCAGCTGGAACCTTCAAACTGATACGCTTTGATTTCCTAACCCGGCCATCCCCAGAGCATGTGTTGCACGGAGTGGACGTTTCTCCAACCCCGCCACAACTGGGGCAGGTCATCACCTGCTGAAACACTCCCAATGGGGTTCTCGTAGAAGAGACAACCTGACCTTGCCCAGCACAATTGCTGCATTTTGTTGGTATAGTCCCAGGTTTAGCGCCTGAACCATTACATGTCCCACAGCTCTCCAAGCGGCTTACCTCTAAATCTTTCTCTACCCCAAAAACTGCTTCCTTAAAATTTAAGACAAGATTATAATATTCATCCTGACCATTAACAGCTCTACTACTCCTGGAACCTCTTCCCCCCATACCACCACGCATGCCACCCATATTTTCAAATAGTGACTCAAATAGATCAAAGGGATTGCTATAATCCTGGAACAGTGCAACAAAAAATGATAGTCAGAAGGTTCACAATGATGAAAAAAGAAATCTGAAAATTTGATCAATAACACTACTTACCCCCGTGCCCATACCAGAACCTTTGAGCCCAGCCTCTCCATACTTATCATATATTGACCGTTTCTCATCATCTGACAATACCTACAAAATGTGTTAAATCCTTACAGGTCAATTACTTCAGCTCATTGTCAACAAAAAAGCTGAAGGTCAATCATAAAACTATACTTCTACCTCATAAGCATTGCTTATATCCTTAAATTTCTGTTCTGCCCCAGGTTCTCTGCAGCATGAAAAAAGAAAATCAAAACATGGAACACTGGCCAAACAGACCAGACAAAATGAACTGGGACCTAGATACTATACCATACAACTTTGGTGAACACTTAACGATGGTATCCAATCATAACTATTCAATGTTCCTTTGGTGAAAACAGACCTGAAGTATATAGTACTTTGACCTGAAGTAGATAGTACTTGTTACAATTCCTTGTGGTAATCCAGGAATTCATAATCCCTTTACTACTTGCATGACCAGTGCACTTGCTGCATGTTTGAGTCATGTCATTGCACAACTACCATAGAAACATATAAAGACAACCATACCTAACTATTCCAGTATAGGAGTCAATAGTCACCTTACATAGCCAAAGCAACCATTAGTTCAATATTAGAGATTTTATTGCAGGGATTCAACCATGGTAAGTTCAACCATCACTTGATGGCCTAGAATATATGTTGGCCAACCAGAACGCATGGGCTAAATGTGAAGGCTGAGTGTAAGAAGTGAGATATACATGGGAAGTGTTATTCTGAGGGTGATCTGTACATAAGATTTATTTAAAGCTTTTATGAATCACTAATCCTATTTAGTATCAGAAAGTGGTTGTTGATTTTCCATGGGTCCTTCTAATTCAACAAGATTATATAGGTAGGATTACTCATGCTGACATGAAACAAGCAAAAGAAGAGCACTAAAATGAGAAAATTATATAAAAATGGCCAACCAACTTACTTGTTTACATCTGGGTGATAACTTCTAGCAAGCTTCCGGTAAGCTGAAATGAAAAACATATTGATTGATTAACTAACATTACAGAAAGGAGAGATTATAAAATCAGTCTTCAGTTTTGTATTTATTTACTTTAAAAATAGATGTAACTAATTCAATATAGAATGCCAAATAATGTGAAATACAGTCTCAAACGTACACATATTATCACTGATTTCGACCTACTATTACAATCTGTTCCAGCCATTTCACCCTTCGCAAAAATGCATACAGATCTTAAGTTTAGAACCACTCTTTGCATTGGTTATCTTAACAAATAAATAAATAATAAGCAATTAAGAATCCAGTCTCTTTATCACATAAAACCACCTTCCACACACTAGTCCAGATTCTCTCCTTGTTATTTTTCGTATTTCATGAAATGCATCTTTTGACCTACTGATACAAAAATTAAACTTCTAAATGAAAATTATAGTTACTTCTTAACTATTGGTCCTTGCAAAGGGTTCATCTAATATCATGAGTGTGTTTATATATAAAAATTGCAAAAGATGAAATGCCAAATAGAAAATAAATAATAGTTGCAGCAAAGTATATATACACGAGAAAACAATTGAATGCTCAACAAAACAAAATATTAGCAAGTGCTTGTACCGCTCTTGATTTCAGATTTACTGGCATTTCTTGATACCCCAAGCACAGAATAGAAGTCCTGCATATGAGATTGCGTTAGAAACACATATGGCCCTAATTATCATCCCATTTTCCATACCAAAAGTCAAACCTAGATTTAAACTCACACTATTAGCCCTGACTGTGAACCGTGCTCCCCTACGACGATGTGAGGTTCGAGATGACCCCACAAAATATAACAAATGCAATGAATCCTGTGAGAATAGGCTTGAATTTGGTGCTGTTGAGTCTTGAGAGAATATGCTTGAACTTGGTACTGCCAAATTTTTCATCCTGCTTGTGACACTGGGAGGGAAGGAAATCATATCAAACACTAAATCAGAACGTTTAAGGCACATAATATTTAAAAGCTTAGATAAAGAAACTTAAAAGACACTATACTTAAGATGGCATTATATGGGAACACTTCATTAATTCATTCCATATTTGTCACTAAAACCTACAAGTGTAACTCCTTCAGCCACCAAGGAAAAGCATATCATGACATTCATAACAAGGTTCTTAACATTACAATGCAGCTTAACACTCCTCATTTAAATCCTCTTTCTATTGGTTGTTTGGTAACACTACTAAATGCTTTTATAAGCACTTATAGAAGTGCTATTGTTTGGTAACAAAAGTACAAAAAAGTACCACACCCTCCATCCCAAAATGAGTGTCTTGTTTTTCTTGAAATTTTGTCCCAAAATGAGTGTCCTCTTTCCTCTATTAGTAAGTTAGTTATGTATGTCAATAGCATCCTTGTAACAAGTTAGTATCCCTTACACATAATCATAAGAATACAAGAGTTAATATACCACACTAACTAACTTCTCCTTAATTTTTCTCAAAATAAAAACAAGGACACTCTTTTAGGACGGAGGGAGTATAATATATATATATATATAATATTTCAATAAGCAATTATTACAAAAGGTGAATAGAGAGAGATTCTCACAATACTTATGTAAGAATAAGAAAATAAATTACATATGTCAGATTCTCTCTCTACTTCTTCATCATCACAAAACAAAACAAAAAAATGTTGTTGTGTCACAAAATTAATGGGAGTGACAGCACTTATGCAGGCCTCATAAGTGTTCCCAAACAAGGCCCTAATATGTTCATCTATATCCATTTTGCCTACCAATTACAATCACTTCATTAAAGTGAATATGTATATAAACACAGTACAAACAACACTTCTCAGCAGACTCTCATCACAGAATTTACATACTGAGGATTAACCACATAACTAATCTAATAACTAAAGCTATGTGGTCTGCTAGGGCATATTCAGCAATACAGAGACTGAAGATGCATGCAGAAGCAAATTAATAAGCTAATTCAAGATAAGTATAAGAGGGCCAATTGGACAAGAAATGAAATATCCTTTTAGGAAAAGTTTTTCATACCCAAAAGAGAAAAAAAAAATGAAGAAGCCACAGAGTAACCCGATCAAAGACACATACTAAAATAACAAGGTAAAAATGTGTATAATATTGTGATCAAATGTTAAATATTTTCTCGGGAAGGTTGACATTAACACATGATGGAAATTACCATCTCACAACACACACAAAAACCTGGATCTAAGAAAGCATGCATGTGTTGGGGGGTGGGGGTGGTGTACAGGAGATGTGCTGCCTCAACCATTATATGCACATTATGTGATCAGCGCTTATGATGAGCATGTTAAAAAAATGTATGCTTACCAGCATTGTGATGTAGGTGTCTTGTTTGTGGCATATGATCTTAGCATACATTGCGGGCGTATACCCCATTGAGCCACACATGTACTTCCACAAGGCATTATGGCCATCCAATATACTTTTATTAGGCGAGAAACTAACCACTAATTTACCTGAGACCTGCAAGCTGAAAAACATACAATTCAAAACTGGTAGTCCAGAAAGAGGAAAGAGGTTGAATTCCAAGAAAGCCTGAAACAGGTTAACTTTATGATCTAACTAGGAGTATCTTAATATGTTGTTTTTTATATGATAATATAAACAACTAATAGAAGATCAACAAACTTCAAAAAGGCCAATAACAAATAACCTGGGCTGGTTGCCCAATTAGCATGAAAAAACCTATCAAGGTCATCTAAGTCCAACCATGTCTAAGTATAATATTGTTCATATAAGGCCAAAAAGTGAAATCAGGATACTGACATTCTGATTAAAAATTAAGTTACGAGTTCATAGATCTGGAACCGCGACTACAAAAAAGTTGAGAGCACTTGATTCGAGGAAATCCATTTACTTTGCAGCTTTAACTCATGTCAAGACAGGAAATAATTAAACCCAGCACAATGGCATAAGTGAAACAGCTTCCTTGATGGTCCCTCTAATCCCTTGGGCAAGCTAGCATCTAGGGGCGAAGCAAGGATTTGTAGATAAGGAACCAAAAATAAAGAATAAAAATTATACTAAACATCAATTACATAAAAGCCAAATACATAACAAGCAATATATAAGTTACACCGAAATAATACATTTCACGTGCAAAATTAAGTTCACAAAAAGTATAACGATACTAAATATATACCTTTAGTTAAGTTGCAATCAAAGTTGTTTCATTGAGTAGATTAGTAACAAAATAATAGTATAACTAAAGGAAAAATGGGAACCAAATAAGATACTTTAATTTCTTTGTTGCAGTCATCTATATAAGAGAAATAAAAGCTCTTTCACTGGTTCTCTAAAACAAACTTCACTAATCGTTTGAACAATTTTAATCGATGGTCTGACTACCTTAATTGATATTATGTAGATATTCTCATGATTTGTCAACAACATTTTTGGTATCTACATGTATAATTATGATAATATGTAGTACCTCCGTTGCTCCTCTTGATATTCTTACCACTAGTCTTAAACATCCTAAACATCTACTAATAATAACAAGATCTAGAAATAAAAATGAATTATTTTGTGACATTGAAAGTGATAAAAATAAACTATATGTATATTAAAACAACTATTCTTTATATGAGTATGTTTCAAAATGGCCCCCTTTGTATCCATTTAGTGCTAAATTGATCTCGATTTGATTTCTATTTCAATTCAGTCCCGTAAGTGACTATTGTGTCAAATTGGTACCTAATTATACACATGGCATGGTGACAATTTTGGATCAAAAGTGGATACTAATGGTGCTAAATTAGAGCAAAAACTAAATCAGAGACCACATTGGCACGAACGAATACTGAGGGAATTAAATTGTAACATTGATGGCCAATCTAGCACACCAGAACTACATTTTCTGTTCACAAGTTCACCACTTAAACATAGTGGGAAAGCTTAATGTGTGCATCAAAATATGTGATTTGAAATGCAAAATGGCACAAAACAGTACAAACAATCTAACAAGTCTTATTTTGTGCCCAATCCTTACAAGGTGCACCATTTCAAATACAGTATGTGCTCTCGAGCTTCTAGGGTTTGTTTCAACTTTCAACACAAAAGCAAAAATAAGAATGTCAATTGCACAACGATACATATACAAATACATATACACACAATAAATATATACCAGTTTCTCAATACATAAATGTTACCGATGTTTAGCTAATTCAAAAACAAGCATATCCGATACACATAGAATCCTAATTAAAAAAAAATACAGAAACGCAACCAATTTGAAGCCATTTTCAGAATCGACAGAAGAGCTAAACCTAGAGAGTGAAAAAGGATGAATCAGAGACCTGTTCGTCTTCTCTGTGTTCTTCGAAGGATTGGTTCAGAAGAAGCAGCAGAAGAGAAAAAGCGCTTGCTTGGTTGCGGGAGGAAGATGAGGCTAAACTTCTAGAAACACTGTCTCTCTGGTTTATTCAATTGGTGGCTGGAAATATATAGATGAGATCCGCTGTTTTCCGGTCCTAGCTTTCTGATGCGCAAGCTGCTTCTCTGCCGTTAGATTCAGAATCAACGGTTCTCACTTGCTGAACTGGTATATACTTAACGGGGGGGAGTTAGGTATCTGATGCACCTTTTTCCGTTAATAGATGCTATTTTTATTCCAAAAAAATAAGCCTTTATTTTTTTATTTTTCATATAGTATGTAGAAACTTCATGATCTTTCACTTTGTAGTTTTGTAGCAATATGTTCATTCCTTTGTCAAAGTTTATTAATACAATAATGCTCAAACACTTTTTATTTTATAATGCAAAATTAATAATTTATTAATTCAAAACGAACGATAATAAAAACGATATAAAACTAAAGGCTTGAAAATCAATCCACTCAGACAAGTATAACAAAAATAAATAAATAAACCTAACTAGTTCGTTTGGCTACTTCGTTCACAGACTAACCCAAAAATAAAAAATTGACACTTCCAAACTGAGGCACAACGACTAAAACATCTCGAATAATCAGACCAAAGGCACTGGAATCCTTACATCCAAGCTGAATTATCAAGTTGAAGGCATTGGAATCATCTCCTCCAGTCTGAAGAGCACACACATTAACTGACAACGATTGCACTCGGAGTTCAAGGAAACCACGTGGATGGTTTTGTCAACGACCCATCGCAACCATCGGTTTTGTCAACTGATTCAACAGCAAACTCGAAAGCTGATCTGATGACTATGGTCAAACCACTACATTCCTAGCCACATTCCCCTTCTTTGCAACCACATCCTGCAGTCATGCGCACACACCAACAAAAAACTTATCGTGAATCTACCCCGCACTTAAAAATCTTAACAACTCCTTAACTTGCTATTAAAGCAAGACTCACTATATTAACGAGAGAGACTGCAATTTGCTATATGAAAATCTAAGAGACTGTTGTTGCTTTGAAAATCAAAAGTAGTTGTTGCCGAACAAAAAACGCTAGCCGACTATCAAAACAGCAGAGCGAAATAGAGAGTCACAAACCCTAATTTTTATTTTATATATATTGCTCAAACACTTGATTAATATACAAACATCTTCTTAATGAAAAACAATTAGATAGAAAGTCTATGCAACAATTTAAATAGATTCTTGACGTATTTTCATATAATATTTCATCAGTCCTAAAATAAAGTGTTATATTTTATTGGTACTTTTATCTTAAAATAAGTGTCTTGTTTCATTTTTAGGAAGTTAGTTATGCATGAATTAATAGTAGTGACCCTATAATAAGTAAGTTAGTATATCTTAAGTTTATTACCACACATGTGCATTGATAATAGAGGAAGAAATATATAACACTAACTAAATGAAAACAATGACACTCATTTTGGGACATATATCATAAATTATATTCCTTCCGTCCTAAAATAGGTGTCATTGTTTATATTTAAAAAAAACTAAGCATGCATTAGTTAATGTGATTATTACTCTTGTATCGTCATGATCATGTATTAATAGATACTAACTAACTTATTATAGGAATATTATTGATAATTCATGTAAAACTAACATGCAAACATTGGAGAGGTAGTCGGGTCGGGTGGTTAGGAGCTTTAGACCCTAGTCTGGTGGAAGTCATGACTATCAAAGAAGCTTTGAGTTAGGGCACGACACGTGAAACCGGAGGGGAGGATTACAATGTCTTGTGTCTTATAATTGTTGGCATTTTGTCTTTATCTTAACAATTCTCTATCATAGAGCTTGTGCTTATTAAGAGATATGCGAATCAAGTGTCACATTGTCTTGGTAGGTCGTCTATTTCTTTGTCAGGTCTTGATGAGTTTTGGGCCCAACCATGTTTCTAGAAGATTTAAGAACTTAATAAAGCTTCAACTTTTAAGTATAAAGTTTTCATCTCTGTATATTGGAAAGGTCGAGATTGACCTTAATAGCATGTGATCAAATGTCTTCCTTTCTGGATTGGCGTCTGTAACTGATTTGGCTAAATCCAATTTCTTAGTTGCCGCCAAATACATGAGATAAGCGATGAATGGATTGAAAATGGAAGTGTTTAGCTCGTATTTGGAAACTAAATTACCATCGTAAGTTTCCTAAATTACATATAATACATTCTATTTTTGTTCCATTTCCATTCAAATAAACTGATCAATCTCTCTCTCTCTCTCTTTCAAGATTGAGTTGGTGATAACCATTTTTGCTGTGATGAAACAGATCTGATCAGTGTCCTGGGAAGCAAAATTAAGAAGCTTATGTGACAGTGAAAAAAGCTGGCAAGTCTCTTCGTCTTCCTCGAGGTGGGTTTTGGTTTTCAGTCCCGGTAGTTTCATAAAAATGCAAGCTTTTGATTGTTGATTGTATTTGTGGTTGTGGGTTTATTTGTTGTTGGTGGATTTTGCGTTTTTTAACTGCTGTTTTGTGCATTGTTTGACAGGAAAAGTGATTGATTCGGGTGCTGTTTCTGTACTGTGATTCTTCTTCTGGTGGTATTGTATTGTCCTGGTTAAGGTATTTCAATTCAGTTATTTAGTATTTTAATTCCTTAGCTTCAATGATTATTTTCATGCCAATCCTCAACTGTTCTAGGTGTTGTAATGTCTCTGATTTTGTTTGCCATTTTGGGTTGTTGCTGAGTCATCTGAGAAATTAAGGAGCTTGGCTCTTATATAATATTGTGTGTTTCTGTGTTGTCATGATTTTGTATTAGTTGTGATGGTGTGAAGAGTCTATGCTGTTTGTTGATGAAATCATGGATGTTATGTGAAGATAATGGGATTGGGAGGAGCACTCCACCGGAGTGTGTCCGGGGGACGAACTTCAAATCTTAATTCCACGGACTCTTTGATGAAAGACAGAACTGAGAAGGAAGACACCGAGAAAGGCTGGTTTTCTTCAGATCACAAATCTCCTTACGAGCGTTCCCTCGATCTTATATTTGCTAACAATTCTTTCAAATATGGTTTTAGTGAAAATAGTTTTTGGTTTGATCCCTTAGGCTATGGAGTTACTAGAGGGAACATGGTTTTGCAGTTTATCCGGCTCTGTTTAGTTATTGTTGTGTTTGTTGCACTTTATGGGTCGGTTTCGTGGATGCTATCCATGTCAACAACATCGAGAAATCATATCTCTGAGGGGAATTTGAGGGTCAAGGAGCAAAACATCTCCGAACTAGCATATGTAGGTGAAATCTCTATGGGGTCTGTCAAGTCAAAGGAATTAGAATTTTGCTCGAATCATTTTGAGACTTATGTCCCTTGCTTTAACCACTCCGAGAATACTACATTGGGCTATTCCGATGATAGGGTGTATGGTCGTGATTGTACACATGCTCCGAAGAAAAGTTGTTTAGTACTTCCACCCAAGAATTACAAGATTCCTCTCAGTTGGCCGACCGGTAGAGATCTCATCTGGTTTTCCAATGTTAAAATATCTGCTGAAGAGGTTCTTTCTTCAGGAAGTTTGACAAAAAGGTTGTTGACCCTTCATTTCCAAAACTATTGTAGCTAGCATCTAGTACATAATCTACTATTTTAGTAACACAGTAACTATATTTATTGCAGGAGGATGATGTTGGAGGACAACCAAATTTCCTTCAACTCAGATTCTGAAATTGAAGAATATTCAGATACGATTGCCAAAATGATTGGTCTGACCGATGGGTCTACATTTAACGAGGAGGGGGTAAGAACATTTTAATGTGAATTTATCCGGTTGCTTATCAATGAGCATTTAGTGATGATCACCATTGCTGCATGTCATCGTCATCACTATTGATATGATATGTTGTTGCCAATATGTTCTCCTGAAAGTATTGATTCCTGAAAAAGAAGGAAAAGAAATGTAATTGTGGAACTTACAATTTGAGATAAGATCTAGAAACTTGATTATTAATGGGCTATTTATTTGACATACTAGGATGTTCTGTTAATTATGATTGATGGTCTTCAAGTTTAGTTCTTGTTCATTTCGTATTCAATTATTTACTTATTTTTCTTCTTTTGCAGATTAGAACTGTCTTGGATATTGGCTGTGGATATGGTAGCTTTGGAGCACATCTTGTTTCTAAACAAATATTGACTATGTGCATTGCAGATTACGAGGCCTCGGGCAGTCAAGTTCAACTAACTCTAGAAAGAGGCCTTCCTGGGATGATTGGCTCGTTCATCTCAAAGCGGCTGCCGTACCCATCTCTTTCATTTGATATGTTGCATTGTGCATGGTGCGGTATTGAATGGGAAGAGAAAGGTAATCATTTTAAGCTATTATAGCAATGATAAGTTATCTCCGATACGTGCACAACCAACATCCTACTAACTATGTCCCTTATTTAGTAGGGATCATTCTCTAGGGGTTGTATATTTTCACTGAACTACTTTTCAGCAAATTAAGATAGTGAATTTGTAAAAGCCAAAGTTCTTTTCAGCACATTTAGCACACTTTCTAAACAATTCGTTGTTTCGCCTATAATTTCTTTTGATGCAGGTGGTATGTATTTGGTAGAAGCTGATCGAGTTTTAAAACCCGGTGGATACTTTGTTTGGAGTTCACCCATTGTTAGTGTCCATGGATCATTGGATAACAAAGAAAATCAGAAAAAATGGGACTTCGTTCAAAGTCTTGCAGAAAATCTTTGTTGGGTTTTGTTGTCACGACAAGAAGAAACTGTTGTGTGGAAAAAGACTAGCACAAGGAGCTGCTATGATGCTAGGTATGGCATTTGTAATTCACAAATCTAGTGTTAGATGACAATTCAATTTTGGTAATTGATCTTGTGTACTCTCCTGATTTGTAGGAAGCAAAGTTCTAGTCCTCCTACATGCAGTAAAGACTATGATGTTGAATCTACATATTATCAGCCACTCCAGTTTTGCATAGGAGGAACCCGGAGTGATCGCTGGGTGCCCGTTGGGAAGCAGACAATTTGGCCTTCTCGGGCCAGGTTGAATTCAACTGAACTCAAAATCTATGGTAAAGTATAGATAATTCTATACTGAAACTTATTTTTGAATCAACTACTTCTTTCTCGACGTGTTTGTTGATGATTCAAGTTAACTGATGTCTAATGGCAGATTTGAAGCCGGAATATTTTTCTGAGGATGCTCGAAACTGGAAGACAGCGGTTTACGAGGACTATTGGCCTTTGCTCTCTCCCCTCATATTTTCAGATCATCCAAAGCGGCCTGATGATAAAGAGTTTTCTCTTCCACCTTCTAACATGCTCCGAAATGTACTTGATATGAATGCTCATCTCGGTGGTTTCAATCAGGCATTACTAGACGAGGGGAAGACCGTTTGGGTGATGAATGTGGTTCCCACGAGCGCCCCCAACCATCTACCTCTAATTCTTGATAGAGGTTTCGTTGGCGCGTTCCACGACTGGTATATAGTTTTTACATTGTTGTTTTTATCAATGAATCCATTTTGCTAAACAGTCAGTCTAACATAGTATCGGAGTCTTGCTATTGAAAGGTCATGTTTTCAAATCCTGACTCTTGGTCCTCTCACAGGTGTGAAGCATTTCCTACGTACCCTAGAACTTATGACATGGTACATGCTGCCGGGTTGCTCTCACTTGAAAGTAAGAGGCGCCGGTGCACTTTTCTTGATATCTTTACTGAGATAGACCGTCTACTTCGTCCTGAGGTGTGTACATATACTTTGCATTCCATCCACCTCGGTTCCTTACATTTTTTAGGTATAATTAGTTAACATGACGTTGATGTTGCGATGTAGGGTTGGGTGATTCTTCGGGACAGCGTTTCCATGATTGAATCTGCGAGGGCTGTAACGTCCCAACTGAGATGGGAGGCTCGGATTGTGAAGACTGATAGCAACAGAAATGACAGAATTCTCATCTGCCAGAAACCTTTCTTTAAGCAACAATTGCAAAAGAGAATAGAATAGAGAAGATAGGCAAGTTCTGTTATAGTACTATACATTACATATATATAGAAGAGGATGAGGATACTAATGGTTTTAGTTTGTTATAATTTAAAATGGATGTCCTGAAAGGACAGTTCAAAATGTGGTGCAATTCTTTCATTTCTATTTATGTTTTGTTGTCATCTAGGAATTTTATATCTATAGTTCTTTTTGGAAACTAGAGAATGTTATTGCACTACAAATATTGAATAGATCATATCTAACCTCAGTCAAATTTCTGGGTGGTTAGAGTTAGATAATTGATACTCTTTTGTCTGTTTTTTTGGTGTTGCATGCACCTTGTCACTCTCATCTTCCAAGTAACAATGAAAGGTAATAGATAAATTAGATCAATGAATCTAACCAAATATTTATTTATTAATGTAATTCAAAAGTTCTGAACAAAACAAAGTTTGTCTTAATTTGCTCGTTCTCATTCATTCATCATGTACATTAGTGCATCTCTAATGGATTACGCTCTAATTAATAGTGTAATAGCTAAAACTCATACTTGTCACATCGTTTATTTTTTCATATGTTTCTCTTTACAATAGCTTATCCTCTTAATAACATGAATCCACTTTGATTTTTAAAATAAATTAGTATTATATTTTATTTTGAGCAATAAATTAGAATTATGTTAATACTATTAAATTCAATTTTGTTTGATTGAAGGAGCAGTTTAGAAAAATGTCAAATGTATTCATATATCATAGGCATAATATTCATTATACTCCCACAATAGTTATTACGAGTATATGCACAATTTTTTATGTTGTTATACTCTTATTATTGATGCTATTCAATATTCACTTATATAACTTAAAAACTTCCATATCAAATTGTTGGATGCAAATCATACACATTGGTAACCTAGGAGTTCATCTCAGCATTAAGTGGGTTCATTAATGAACCAAATAAACCGAAGGAAACGACATGATCGGTGCTAATACTCTTAGTATATAATTAAAAGGGCATTTTGTTGGTATATTTGTTTAAATGTATCAAGTGATCTCGACAAGCGGAAAAAAGATGACTCGCTCAATAGCAAACCAAGTCTTCACGTCAAACATGCACACAATCTTAGGCCTAGCATAGTAGCATATGAGCTCAACAAAAAAAATATGAGCATCTAGCACTTCGATATATTTCTTATCCTCCATAGTCTCCAACTTGTCAAAGCTCAAAACACTGATATTAGTCCTAAATAGATAGGAAAGCTCTTATTCTTCATAATGTCCCACCATGTCAAAGCTTAACACCCACTTGAATACATCAAATCCAGCACACTAGCAAAAAGAAAGTGACAAAAAAATGAAAAAATTGTCAAGAATGGGATTCGAACCCATGCCCTTTCGGACCAGTACCTGAAACTGGCGCCTTAGACCAACTCGGCCATCTTGACTTTGGTTTTATAGGTTACATAGATTATATATATATTAAATAGCACTAGTGGAGCCATAAGCATTCTACGAGGTTCACACAAGCTGTAGTGAATGAAAAGAGCAAAATCTTCGAGATCACTGTGGAAGCATGTCATCATTGTTAGGTTTCGGCCCGTTTATTTATTTATTGAAGTGAGTGACTTAGGCCTTAAGAGATTCTCCAACAACTTGATTAATGTTGCAGAGTGACGATTGATATTTCTTTGACGTGATTGTATAAACGAATTGAGTGAGCAGTGATTTGAACAATTCCTTCAAACTAGCGATCGATCCATCTGACAAGACTATATACCATGCATGTGCCCTTCCTCGGAGAACATGAGATAACATCTTGCACATGGAGGCATCCTCCTTGATCTATAGTTTCATGACGTCACATAAGCTCGTCGTGGGCTCTATGACACTTATGGTGCCATCATATATAGGTGAATGAATAAATCTCATGTGCAAATCTACAAGTGCATCGTGTATGTTAGCACATAGATGATTCCAAAGCAAGATAGGCGTCGGAGGATTCGCAGAGAAGAGAGATTACCTATTTTGGGGTAGAATACGATTGAAGCGTGT